>VYZP01077252.1:39537-54761 GCA_013400635.1 Hypocryptadius cinnamomeus
GGGGTACTAGGACTGTGGGGTTGGATAAGGGTTCAAGGATGTGGGGGTGTCTGTGCCCCATGGTGCCAGGGGTCCCAAGTCATGTGTGGCATGTGACCCCCATGCCCCTTCACAGGTTGTCCTCCCAAGAAGACCCTGTGTGACACCAACACATGCCATAACGGTGGCACCTGTGTGCATGAGTGGGGGGGATTCAGCTGCCGCTGCCCACTGGGATTTGGGGGCAAAACCTGCCAGGAGGGTACTGGGGGGCCTGGGGGGACATTGTGGTGGGGCTGTGTGGCGTCCATAGGGCTTGTTGTGGGTCTATGGGGGAGGGGCATGGAGAGGGTCTCTGGGTGGGTGTGGGAGGGGGGTGAGGGGCATCCCTTCTTGTGTTTGGGGGTCCGTGGAATTGTTGTGGGTTCATGAGGGGGTACGGGGGATCTGTGGGAGGGTGTGTTGGCATCTGTGGGATGTGCATGGGGTCCCCAGGTGGGTGCTGGGGATCTGAGATTGGGTATGTGAGAGGCCGCATGGGGTTGTGGGGGGTCCTGGGTGGGGTGCGGGGAGTCCATGGGGGAGTGTGGGTGGTCTGTATGGAGGGGTGCACGGTTGTGTCATGGCACAGGGGTCCTTGGGGTGGGCTTGTTGGGGGTCATGGAGTCGCCTCCCGTCCCATGTGCATGCCCCACAGAAATGGCAGGCCCTCAANGGGCGCTCGGGGGTCCCACAGGGCCCCTCAGAGCAGAAGGTGGCTGTGGTGACTGTGGACGACTGTGACACGGCCATGGCCCTGCGCTTCGGGCCCCGCCTCGGAAACTACTCCTGCGCTGCCCAGGGCACCCAGACTGGCAGCAAGAAGTGAGAGGGGCCTGGGGATCCCATGGGTGGGGTTCCTTGGGGTACCCATAGAGGGGTCCCTATGGGTGTGGTACCTTTGGAGTCCTCACTGGTGAAAGGTCCCTTGTGGGTCACAGATCCCTATGGATGGGGGAGTCACTGGAGGTCCCCATGGATTTGGGGGGTTCTCTTCGGGTCCCCATGGCACTGGGGGGAAGTGGGGAGTCCCTTGGGAGTCTGTTGAGTTCCCCACGGGGGAACACCCTTTGGGTGGTCCCTCAGGTCCCCATAGGTTTTGGGGTGAGTGAGTGTTCTTTGGGGGTCTCTTGTGACTCCCGTGGGATGGGGGGTGGCTGGGTGTCCCTTGAGGTTCCCTCAGGGTCCCCATGGGTTGTGGGGTCCCTCGGGGGTTTCTTGAGTCCCTGAGGTGATGGTGGGCTCTGCAGGTCACTGGACCTAACGGGGCCACTGCTGCTGGGGGGGGTCCCAACGCTGCCCGAGAGTTTCCCGATCCGCAGCCGGCACTTCGTGGGGTGCATGCGGCACCTGCACGTTGACCAGCGCCCCGTGGACATGGCAGCCTTCATTGCCAACAACGGCACCCTGCCCGGTGGGCTCCGGGATCGGGAGACTGGGGAGGGGCTGTGCTCCTTCGAGCAGAGGGAGATGGGATGTGGGGTTAAGGGGTACCTGAGAAGTGTGGCTGTGTCCCCTGAATGATGGGAGGGGGTTCCAGGGCTGAAGGGATGGATGAGGGTCCAGGGGGCATGGGGGATGCTGTGCCCCCTGGGTGTGGGATGGGAGGTTAGGGAGTGCAGGTGTGGGTTAAGGGGGACCAGGATCATCGGGCTGTGCCTTCTGGGTGTGGGGAGGGGGTGCCAGAGTAATGGGGCTGGATGGGGGTCCAGGGGGACACAGGGCAGAGCTGTGGGGAGGGGGTGAGGGGGTGCCAGGGCCATGGGGCTGGAGAGAAGTCCAGGGAATGGGCTGGGCTCCCCAGGGTGTGGGATGGGAAGTCAGGGGATGCAGGTTTGAGTTTAGGGTTGCCAGGGTGTGGGGTATAGAGTAGGGGTTGCTGGGGCTGGAGGGCTAGCTGGGGGCCCAAGTCTGGGCAGTGCTTGGGCGTTTCTGTGTCCCATGGGTGTGGGGAGGGGGTGCGAGGCTCATGGGGCTCGATGGGGGTCCAGGGACACAGTGGTCGAGCATTCTGTGTCCCCTGGTTTTGGGGTGGNGGCATCCCTTCTTGTGTTTGGGGGTCCGTGGAATTGTTGTGGGTTCATGAGGGGGTACGGGGGATCTGTGGGAGGGTGTGTTGGCATCTGTGGGATGTGCATGGGGTCCCCAGGTGGGTGCTGGGGATCTGAGATTGGGTATGTGAGAGGCCGCATGGGGTTGTGGGGGGTCCTGGGTGGGGTGCGGGGAGTCCATGGGGGAGTGTGGGTGGTCTGTATGGAGGGGTGCACGGTTGTGTCATGGCACAGGGGTCCTTGGGGTGGGCTTGTTGGGGGTCATGGAGTCGCCTCCCGTCCCATGTGCATGCCCCACAGAAATGGCAGGCCCTCAACGGTTCATGGGCAGCAGCCGCGTGGTGTGGAATGGGCTGGCACTGCCCCTCTCCCTGCCCTGGCCAGTCCGCATCATGTTCCGCACCCGGCACCCCCGCGGGGTTCTGCTGCGAGCAGGGGCTGGAGGTCGCCTAACCCTCATCCTGCAGGTGGGCACGGGGGAGGCATGGGGAGGGCACCGGGGAGTTGAATAGGGGAGTTTTCCTGAGGAAGGTGCTGGGGAGGAGGGATGGTTGCCATGGGGGTGTTACTGATTTGGGTGGGGGTCACTGTCACAGGAGATATTGGTTTTGGTGTCATTGGCATGGAGGTTATAGCTTTGGGGGAAGGTCATTGCCCTGGTAGGGTGTTGACTTGAGCAGGAGTATAGGGGGGTTGGCACTGGAGCAGTGCCAGGGGTTATTGCTCTGAGGATGGGGGTGTTATTGGCATTTATTGGCATTGGGGAGTTGTTGGCACAGGGTTTATTACTCTGGGGGGGTCATTGCCCTGGGGGCGTCATTGGAATAGGAGTTATTGGTGGAGGGTTATATATGGCCATGGCAAGGTAGTGGTGTGGGGGGTTAGAATAGGGGAGTTACCCTGTGCCAGGGTAGTATTGTCCTGGAGGGGGTCTGTTGGCATCGGTGGTATTGCTATGGGGGGGTGTATTGCTGGCAGGTGGGAATGATGTAAGGGGGTGCCACTGCTTGAGGGGGCATTACCTGAGGGGTTGTCTTATTTTCCATGGGGAAATTGTATTTCCCAGTGGGCAGTGCCTGGTGCCCACCAGGTTTTTGGGGTCCTTGACATGTCTACCCCTCACAGCTGAGCGAGGGGCAGGTGGAGGCTGGTGCCTGGCAAGGGGGGGCCCGTTTGGCCACCCTGCGTCTGCCCCAGGCCAAAGTCAATGACGGTGCCTGGCACCATGTGGAGCTGGAGCTGCGGGGGGGTCCTGGCCGCAACCCCTCTGCCACCCTTCTCCTTCTCACCCTCGACTATGGCCGCCACCAGGTATGGGGAGACTGAGGCACAGGGGGCCATCCACTCTGATGATCCCTGTGTGCCACCGTGGCACCCTCTGGGCACCCCAAGGCACCCACAGGGGTCCCTGTGCCCCCCAGGCGGTGGGCGATGTCCCTGGAGAGCTGCAGGGATTGCGGCTGCGCACGCTGAGCCTCGGGGGGCTGCTGGGGGACAGTGGCACCGTGGAGGAGGGGTTCCAGGGGTGCCTGCAGGTACGGAGGTGCGGGCACGGAGGGCGTGGGGAGCATGGGGTGGTGGGTGTAGGGGAGGGGGGTGGGCTTGGGGATGTGGAAGAGGGGATAAGGACATGGTCACAATGGGAGTGCGGCACAGCGACATGAACGCAGGGACATAGCTTGAGGAAATGGGCACAAGGATGGGGGCACAGATGCCTGTGATGTGGCACAGGATGAGGACAGGGCACAACGAACCAGGGCCTTGCCTTGGGGATGGGGACATGGGTATGATGAAGAGGGGCACAGGGACCTGGGTACAGTGCTTGGGGACCTGGCACAGGTATGATGAAGTGGTGCACAAGGACATTGGGACATGTACACAGGGGTTGGGGACATGGGCACAATGGGAGGGAGCACAGGGACATGGGCACAGGGCTTGGGGACATGGGGTTTGGGAACGTGACACAGAAGTGGGTGCATGGGCAGGATGGTGGGGGGAACCGGGATGTGCACAAGGACAGGGGGACATGGGCAGAATGGGTGGGAGGCACAGGGACTTGTCACAGGGTTTGGGGACATGAAGTGGGGCATAGCACAGGACTAGGGGACATGGGCAGGATGGAGAAGGGCACAGGGATGTGGGTACAGGGAGATGACACAGGACAAGGGGACATTGGCTGTGTGGGCAGAAGGACATTGGGGATGCACTGGGTACTCATGGGCATAGTGACATGAGGCGCAGGGTCATCGCCCCAGGGCCTGGGCAGGATGGGGACATGGCTGTGGGGACACGGGTGTGACTGGGGAGGTCATGGGTTGTACAGGGGGTACTGGCCGGTGTTGGGGCCACTGAAGCACCCAGAGGTGACCTGACTGGAGAGGGGGGCTGGAGTGACATAGTGGGTCCTGGTGTGGGGTTCAGGGTGTCACGTGTTGTGGGGGCAGACTGAACAGGGTGACACAAAAGGGTGACACAAAAAGTCCTGGGTGGTAGTGAGGGACATTGAGACTGGGCATGGCACTGGGGCAGGAGGGGTCATGGTGGCTGTGGCATCACTGGGGTCACTGTCAGGTGACCCTGCACAGGGCAGTTGGGTTGGGGTGAGGGGGTGTCCCAGGTCAATGAGAGGTCACTGCAGGTGACACAGGGATGTCACCAGGTGGTGCTGAGTTTGGTGCTGAGGTACGATGACAGGTGACACAATGCAGGGGATTCAGGGTGGCACAGTGGGTCCAGTGTCATGGTGGGGGAAACTGAGGAGGGCGTGACACTGCAGGGTGGTCCAGGTTGTCCTGGGATGTCCTGTGTTGTGGCAGGGGACACTGAGGTAGGAATGACAGTGGGGCAGGGGGTTTTAGGGTGACATAGTGGGTGCTGTGTGGTGGTGAGATCACACTGATGGTGACACTGTGTAGGGAGTTCTCGTGCGGCCTCTGGGGAATGGTGACGGAAACTGAGGCATGGAGTAGAGTGTGTTGGGGAGTCCAGGGTTGCTTGGGGGGGTCTTAATGAGGACATTGATGAGTGACCCTGCAGGGCCTGCGTGTTGGGGACCCTGTGGTGACTGCGGGTGCCCTGAGCCTGGCACAGGCGGCGCAGGTGAATGTGGAGGGGGGCTGTGCCCTGCCCGATCCCTGCGACTCGGGGCCCTGCCCCCCCCACAGCTACTGCAGTGACGATTGGGACAGTTTCTCATGCCGCTGCCACCCCGGTGAGCAGGGATCCCCCAGGCCCCTGAAACCCCTTTGACACACCCCAGACTTCTCCCAATAGCCCTGGAACTAACAACCCTGTGACAACCCCCTCTGCCACACCAGTGAAAGGGGACACCCTGAGACCTCTGAGACCCCCCAGCAGTCCCCCAACACTCCCTGACACCCTCCCGACACGGCCTGACACTCCCAGGATGCTGACACCCCTGTGATACCCCTCATTTCTACACCTTTGAATGGAGACCCCCTGATAACCCCTTACATCCCCTGACACCCTGTGGGACACTGACACCACTGAGACACCCCTGTGACATCCCCTACTGCTACCCTGGTGACCAGAGACCCCCTGGAATCCCCAATGAGTCCCAATACCCCCTGAGACACTGCCACCCCTGTGACACCCCCCACTGCCATCCGCATGAGTGGAAACCCCCTGGCACCTCCTGACAGCCCTGAGACACTGCCATTCCCAGCAATGCCACCCTGTGACATATTGCCCCAACAACACTACCCTTTCTGGGCACCACTACTCCACCCCTGTCCCCAAGGCACTGCCACCCTCCCTTGTCACTGCCACTCCTTATCACTGTCACCCCTGGGCACTGCCCCTCACCCCCATCCCTGTCCCCCGTCAGTGTCCCATGTTGTTGTCTCCAACCCTGTCTTCTGCCCAGGGTACTTTGGTGACAGCTGTGTCAGTGCCTGTGCCCTGGACCCCTGCGAGCCTCTGGGCACCTGTACCCGCCATCCAGGCACGACCCCCGGCTATGCCTGTCACTGTCCCCTGGGCACCTTCGGGGCCCTCTGCCAGCACCGGTTGGTGACACTGTGGGGCACACGCATGTTCTGGGGGGCATGGAGCACCCAGGGGAGCAGGGGCACGGCGAGGAGCACCGGGGGCAGTGGTGGGGTGAGAGGAGGGTGGACATATGGGGCAGGATGGGTGTGCAAAGGGCATAATGCACGTGCAAGAGCTGTGGTGGGTGTGCAAAAGGCAGGGGGAGCATGGAAAGGGAATGGCTGTGCAAGAGCTGTGGTGAGTATGCAGGGGTCACTGTGGATGAAAAGTGGTACTGTGGGTGTAGAAGTGGCACAGTAGGGGTGCCAGGGGCACTGTGGGGGTACAGGTGACACTGTGAGGGTACAAGTGGCCATGTGGGTATGCAAGGGACAGTGGGGGTGTACAAGGGGCCATGTAAGTTTACAAGTGGCATTGTGGGAGTACTCTGGCATGGTGCCCGAGTGCCAGCTCCATTGTCCCCAGGGAGGCGCAGCCGTGCCCACGGGGGTGGTGGGGACACCCTACGTGCGGCCCCTGCAGCTGCGATGTCACCCATGGCTTTGACCCAGACTGCAACAAGACCACGGGCGAGTGTCGCTGCAAGGTGGGACCTGCCAGCCCTTGTCACCTCCCCTGCCAACCCCTGCCATCCTCCTGTCACCCCTCTGTTTTTCCCTGCCACCCCACTGTCACCCCATCACCTCCATGTCATGCCCTCTCATGCCCCCAACAACCTCCCAGTCACCTCCCTGCCACTTCCCTGTCACCCCATCCCCGTGCCTGCATTGACCCTGTGTCCCCCCAGGACAACCACTACCGCCCACCAGGAGGGGACGCGTGCCACCCCTGTGAGTGTTACCCCACTGGGTCACTGTCGCGCCGCTGTGATGCCAACACTGGACAGTGCCCCTGCAAAGCTGGTGTCATCGGCCGTCACTGTGACCGCTGTGACAACCCCTTTGCTGAGGTGACAGCCAGCGGCTGCGAAGGTGGGGGACTGTCAACTTGTGTCACCTTGTGCCACCCTGAGTGTCCACCGTCACCCAGCTGTCACCCTCCATTACTTTCTGTGACCTTGTGTCACCTTGTGTCACTTTGTGTCACCCTGTATCACCTTGTGTCATCCTGTGTCACCCTGAGTGCCAGTGACCAGATACTACTGTCAATCTGCTGTCACCCTGCTGACCCCATTGTCACATTGTGTCACCTTGTGTCACCCCACTGTTACTCTGTGTCACACTGGTGTCACCCTGTATCACCGTGTGTCACCCTACTCTGCCCTGTTGCAAGCCTGTGTCACCTTGTGTTACTGTAAGTGCCAGTGACTGGGTGCTACTGTCACCCTGCTGTCATCCTGTGCTACCCTCCATCACTGCCTCGTCACTTTGTGTCACCTGCTGTCACCTTGCTGTAACCCTGTCTGCTGGCAACTGAGTTCCACCAACACCTTGGTTGTTGGTGTAATCCCATTGACACCTTGTGTCACCCCACTGTCACCCCATGTCACACTGCTGTCATATTGCTATCACCCTGTGCCACTATGTCACCCTACTTTTACCCTGTGTTATCCTTTTGTCATCCTGCTCTGCCATTGCTGTCGCCATGCTGTTAGCCTGTGTCACCTGGTGTCACCCTGGGTTCCAGTGACCAGGTGCCACTGCCACCCTACTGTCACCCTGTGTCCCCCATTTTGATGCCCTGTTGTGTCTTGCAGTGAACTACGACAGCTGTCCCCGGGCCATTGAAGCCAGCATCTGGTGGCCCCGCACTCGGTTTGGGCTGCCAGCTGCAGCCCCATGCCCCAAGGGCTCTGTGGGTACGTGGGGACATGGGAACATGGGGACAGGAACAGGGGTGGCACTGGGCACACTGCCAGAATGGGGCTGGGGGTGACACAGTGGTGACATCACTGGGATGGGGCTTAGAGGGGTTGACACAGTGGTGGCATTGCTTGGATGGTACAGGGAGGTGACACCATGATTGCACTGGTAGAGAGAGAGAGATGTGGTGGGGAGAGAGGACACCATGGTGTCACTTCAGGGTGGTGGCACTGCTGGGATGGGATGTTGACACCAGTGGGACAAGGCTGGGGTGTGTCATGGTGGTGGCACCAGCTGGATGGAGCTGGGGTGGGGTGGCACCATGGGGCATTACTGGGACAGGGCAGGGGGGTGATACTGTAGTGGCATTATTGGGTTGGTACAGGGAGGTGACACTGGGGTGACACTGCTAGGATGGGTTAGGGGTGGTGACACCTTGGTGGTATTACCAAGATGGAGTGAGGGTGACATGAGTGTGGTCTTGTTGAGATGAGGCTGTGGTGTCACTGCAGAGAGTGTGACGCTGTCATGATGGTGTCACTGGGGGGTGGCACAGGAGTGTGACACTGTGGTGGCACAGCTGGAACAGGGCATGGCACCAGTGAGACAAGGCTGGGGTCACCACTCTGGCGTCACTGCAGGGTGGAGCAGGAGTGTGACACTGGCAGCACTGCTGGCATGCTGTGAGGTGAGGCTGCCCCATTGTCCCCATGGTGCACTCAGTGTCTCCATCCCACAGGCACGGCACTGCGCCACTGTGACGAGCACAAGGGCTGGCTGCCCCCCAACCTCTTCAACTGCAGTACGCTGGCCTTTGCTGCCCTTCGCCCCTGGGTGAGCCAGGGGAACACCAGCAGCAGCCATGCGACAGTGCCGCTGGGGCTCCCCTGACTCTGTGTGTGTCCCCCCCAAGGCGGAGCAGCTGGTGGGTAACGAGTCACGGTGGGATGCAGGGCAGTCCCGGCGCGTGGCGCTGGCACTGCGTGAAGCAATGCGTGAGGCCCGCGAGTACTTCGGCAGTGACGTGCACCTGGCATACCGCCTGGCAGGGGCCCTGCTGCGCCACGAGAGCCGCCAGCGCGGCTTCCGCCTCGCTGCCACCCAGGACGTGCACTTCACTGAGGTGGGCATGAGATCACAGGGATGGGGACATGCCCAGAGGGAGAATGGGCAAAGCGGAAAAGAGGTTGGGACGATGAGCACTCCCATGGCGGGGGGTATGTGGGTGCACGAGCCCAGACACCAGGGTGATGGGCACCCTCTTCGGGAGGAATATTAGGGCCGGAGAGCACATACCTGGGTGACAGGCGTTGCGGAGGGAGGTTGAGGGAGAAGGAAAAGAGGTTGGAGGGCCAACCTCTTATGGGTTGGGCCATATTTGGGCAGAAGGTCAAACACTGGGGTGATGGGCCTCTGCATGGGGAGGCGGGAGGTGTTGGTACAGGAACCTGGCTGCCAGGATGGATGGCATCCACCGGGGAAGGGTATTGATGAGGGAACCCATGCACCAGGGTGATGGGCACCCACCTAGAAAGGAATGTTGGTGTAGGAGGTTTGATGCCAGGGTGGTGGGCACCCCCTGAGCAGCAGGTGTTGGTGTGGCTCAGGGTGCACCTTCAACTTTGTGGGGGTTCAGCACCCCCATTCCCCACTGCCGGTGCCAGGGTGCCCCAGCCATAGGGGAGGTTAGGGACCCCCTGCCCAGACCCTAAAGTGCCAACTCCCAGTGCCACTACCTCTGCCTTGCCCCCAGAACGTGCTGCGGGTGGGCAGTGCGCTGCTGGACATGGGGAACAAGCGTCACTGGGAGCTGATCCAGCAGACGGAGGGTGGCACAGCCCAGCTGCTGCAGCACTTCGAGGAGTATGCACGAGCCCTGGCATGGAATATGCCCCAGACTTACCTCAGCCCCTTCACCATTGTCACCCCTAACATCGGTCAGTGGGGACATGTGTGGCCAGAAGGCTGTGATGGGGGGTATCTGCCTGGGAACATAGGCATGCTGGGAACATGTGTGTGCCTGGGGACACACGTGTGCCCTTGGTGTGGTGCTGGGCACATGGGCATGAATGTGCCTGGGGGATGTATGTGCTGGGGACATGGACATGTGTGTGCTCAGGGGATGTGTGTATGTTGGGGACATGGACCCATGCCTGGGAACACAGACATGTATATACCTGGAGTATGTGTGCACAAGGACATGTGAGCTGGGAGCATGCATGCATGTCTGATGGGTACCTGGGAACATGTGCTGGGGACACGGACATTTGTATGGCTGGGAAACATGTTCTGGGGAACATGGGTGTGCCTGGAGGCATGTGTGTGTCCCTGGGGACATGGGCTGTGGTCTGTGTGCCCTGGGTCAATGGGTGCTGGGTACAGAGGGTGCTGTGTTCTGTGTGTCCCAGGGTTGGTGGATGCTGGGGTCAGTGGGTGTATGGATTCATTGCCCCAGGGTTGGTGGCTGCTAGTGTCTGTGGGTGTATGGATTCATTGCCCCAGGGTCATTGGATGTCAGGGTCAGTGGGTGCTGGGCTCAGTGGCTTCTGGAGTCTGTGTGCCACAGGATTGGTGGGTGGTGAGATCTGTGGTCCTGGGGTCTGTGTGCCGGGCTCCATGGCTCTGGGGTTCGTGGGTGCCAGGGTTGGTGAGTGCTGGGGTCGGTGTGCCCCAGGGTCAGTGGGTGCTGGAGCTGGATTGTGCTGGGCTTGGTGTGCCCTGGGATTAGTGGATGCAGCGGTTGGTGTGTCCTGGGGTCAGTGGGTGCCAAGGTTTGTGTTCCCCAGGGTCGGTGGGTACCAGGATTGGTGGGTGCTGGTATTGGTGTGTACTGGGCTTGGTGAACCCCAGGATCAGTGAATGCTGGGGTCGGTATGCCCTGGGTTCGGTGGGTGCTGGGGTCTGTGTGTCTCAGGGCTGGTGGGTGCCATGCTGGGCCGTGGGTGACTTGGTGCTACAGTGGTGTCGGTGGTGCGCCTGGACAAGAGCAGCTTCATGGGTGCCCGCCTGCCATGGTATGAGGCACTGCGGGGGGAGAAACTCCCAGATCTGGAGACGACCATCATCCTGCCTGACAGCATCTTCCGGCCCGCTGAGGACAGGCGTGAGTCTGGGGCATAGGGGGGACAGGGGGCAGGGTTGGGGACCCTCTTGCATCCACGGGGCTTGCAAAGCTTGGGGGACTCCCCATTTGGCCATGGGGGCATGGCACAGCTGGGGACCCTCGCTGGGGGCTGGCAGGGATGGGGGAACCCCAGAACGCCCGTGGGCTGACAGGGTTGGGAATCCCAGTACCACCATGGGGAGTCCAGTGTGGCCATGCGGCTGGCAGGTTTGGGACCCCAGGATGGTACTGGCATGGCTGGGGACCTTGGTAAGGATGCAAAGACCAGGGACCCCAGGATGGCATCAGAGATCCTGGTGTGGCCATGGCGGGGGGCAGGGTTAGGGACACAAATGCGACCATGGGGACCTCATTGTGGTCATAGAGCTGACAGAGTTGGGGACCCTGGTGTGGACATGGGGACCCCTGGAGCTGGAAGTGTTGGGGGAACCTTGTTGTGGTCATGGGACTGGCAGAGATGGGGATTCCAGGGTGGCCATAGGAACCCCAATGAGGTCTCAGAGCATCACGCTGCCCCCTGCCCATGGCCCCCAGGCCCCTCAACCGGGCATGGGCAGGCACCACAGGGCACAGGTGGGCAGGAGGAGGAGGAGGAAGATGAAGCAGGCGAAGAGGAGAAAGTGGAGGAGGAGGAGGCAGGGATGACTGTGGTGACCCGGCACAAGCGCCACCCATCCCTGGGTGAGGGCCAGGCCATCGTCAGCGTCATCATCTACCGTACCCTGGCCAGTCTCCTGCCCCAGCACTTCGACACCGACAAGCGCAGCCTCCGGTGCCACTGGGGATGGGAGTTTGGGAGGCTGGGGGTGGCACATGAGGGTGTCAGGGCGAAACCAAGCGTCTGGGAGGTATAGGAAGATGGGGCCAGGGATGTCTGGAGGGTTCCCAGGGGAGGGATGGTAAAGGGGACACATGGGGTGCCCGAAGCTGGGAGGCACAGAGAATGCCTGAGGATGGGAGGCAGAGGGTTGGGGAGGTGGCTCAAGGGATGCTGAAGGATGGTGCACATGGGGTGCCCGAAAAAGAGGGCGCAGGGGAGAAAGAGGTGCCCTCACAGTGTCTGTGTGGTGCCAGGGCACTCTGTGGCACCAAGGTGGGTTTTGGGGCACCCTGAGTGGGCTCCCTGACACCAGTGCCCCCCAGGGTGCCCAAGCGCCCCGTCATCAACACACCAGTGGTGAGCATCAGTGTGCACACGGGGGGCACAGATGGCGTGGGGGGCATGGGGACCCCCCAGGTGCTGGCCAAACCTGTCACCCTCCAGTTCCGGCTGCTGGAGACCCAGGAGCGCTCCAAGCCCATCTGCGTCTTCTGGAACCACTCTCTGTGGTGAGGGCAGGACAGGGGACACCCCAGGGGTGACAGCAACACCCTGGGGGCACTGGGACATCCCAGCAGAGGGACATGGGATTGGAGATGGGAACACCTTGGGGAAGATGGGTATACTCCAGAGGGACAAGGGATCTCCCCAGGGAGACAGGAGACCTGGGGATAAGGACACCCAGGGGAACAGGGGATATCCTAAGGAACACCCTGGAGGGATGGGGACATCTTGGGGAGTCAGGGGCAACATGGGGGGACACGGATATGCTGAAGTAACAGGGGACATGGCACACACCAGGGGAACAGGAAACACTGTGGGGGGAGAGAGTCCATGGAAATTGGGACACCCCAGGGAGATGGGGACACCTTGGAGGGGACAGCAGACATGGAATGGGGACACCCTAAGGAGATTGGGGACACTCTGTGGGTACAGGGAGCATGGGGATGGGGACATCCCATGGAGACAGGGGACATATTAACAGGGATAGGGACACCTTAAGGGGACAGGGAATATGGAGACAGGGCAGAATGGATGCCCCAGTAACCCTGCAGGTCATGGGTGAGTAACACGGGAACAGGACATGAGGGGGCAGCTCTAACCCTGGTGGGTGTCAGATAGAACAGGGGTGTGTCCCCAAATGGAGGGGTGTTCCTGCGTGAGTGTCCCTGGTGGGTGAGTGTCCCCAAGTGTCAGCGGTTGTCTCTCCTGGCTGGATGGATGTCCCAGTGGGTGGGTGTATGTTGTTTGTGGATGTACCTGGTGGGTGTGAGTCCCTGTGGGAGGGTGAGGCCAGCGGGTGTTCCCAGCGCGTGTGTCCCTGGTGGGTTTAAAGGGGTGGAGCTACACAATGTGGGTGGGGTTTTGAGGGGCATGGTTGAAGTGCTGTGAATGCCGGTGGGTGTCCAGGTGTGTGACCCCTTGGATGTCCTGCGTCGGGTGCCTGTCCCTGGGCGGGGGTTGATGTTTCCGGTGGGTGCCCCTGGTGGGCGTCCCCAGTGGGTGAGTGGGTGTCCCTGGTGGGTGTCCCCAGTGTGTGTGTATGTGTTTGTCCCCGGTGGGTGTCCTGGCGGGTTTCGCGGCTTATGTCACCTTCTGGTGCTGTGCAGGGCGGGCAGTGTAGGTGGCTGGTCGGCACGAGGCTGTGAAGTCGCCTTCCGCAACCAGAGCCACGTCAGCTGCCAGTGCCACCATCTGACCAGCTTTGCCGTCCTCATGGACATCTCCCGCCGAGAGGTGGGGACATAGGGGGACACGGAGGGGTGCGTGGGGACACAAGGTGACAGATATGACACGGGGGACGTGGAGGGACACAGTGACCCTGGGGGCATGGAATGAGTCAGGGTGAGGGCCGTGGTGGGGACATGGGGGTGGATGGAGACACATGCAGAAATAGCCACAGGGTGTCAGGTGGTGCTAGGCACAGGGGTGGGGCTTTATGGACAGGGGCGGGGATTTTGATAAAAGGGGAGGGACAGGGATAGGAGGGGCAGGGGCAGGGTGGAGGTGTGAGTGCTCATGGAGGCCGAACTAAGAGAAGTGTGGGGCTTAAGTGGGGTGGTGCTAAATCCAAGGGGTGGGGCTCCCTTGAGGAGAGCTAAGTGGGATGGGCCGGGCTGTGTCAGATCTGGCAGAGCTCCCCCAGGTGCGGGTCCAGTCAGCATGAGTGGGATTCCAGTGGGTGCAGCTGAGCAGGCTGGGCCGGTCGGTCTCCAAGCTGATGTGGGTGGGGTTACAAGAGGTGTGGCTGAGTGATGCAGGCGTGTTTTCAGGGGCTGTAACTGAGTAATGTGGGCAGGGTTTCCTGGGGCGGGGTTGAAATCTGTGGGTGGGACATAAGGAGATGTGGTCAGTGCTGTGAGTGCGGCTTCAGGGGGCAGGGTCGAGTGCAGTAGGTGGGGTTGAAGGGGGCAGAGCTGAGAGATGTGGGTGGGGTTTTGGGGGCTGGGGCTTAGTGGTATGGGAGAGGTTTAGAAGGGTGGAACTACACAATGTGGGTGGGGTTTTGAGGGGCATGGTTGAAGGTGACTGCGGTTTCAAAGGGTGGGGTTACCAGGAGTGGGGCTGAATAATGTGGGCAGGGCTTCCTATTGGGCTATGCATTGTGGACAGGACTTCCCAGGACCAAGGACTTGTTGCTTTGTAAGAGGGACCATGTGTCTGTTGACGGGGATGTCCGGGGATGCATGCCACTGAGCACATGTCTGATATATGCCGATCCTGGTGCTGCAGAACGGGGAGGTTCTGCCGCTGGCAGCACTCACCTACGGCTCACTGGGCGTGGGGCTGGCGGGACTGGCGCTGGTGGTCCTGGCCCTGGGGACCCTGAGGCAGCTACGTTCCAACCGCCACAGCATCCGCCGGCATGGCACAGCTGCACTGTTCCTTGCACAGCTTGTCTTCCTGCTTGGCATCAACCAGGCCGATGTCCCGGTGTGTGGGAAAAGGGGGCTGGGAAAGGAGGGAGGGAGTGGGGATCACTGGGAAGGGCTGGTTGGGTCAGGGGATCTGCTGCCTTTGAAGTATTTAGGTTGGTGGGCCTGAAATGGGTGGGGCTAAGGAGTGGGCACGGCCATGGTGGGCCGGGCCTAAGGGGTGGCATCTAAAATGAGGACTATAATGGGTGGGGTCTGTCAAAGGAGTGGTGATCTCAAGAGGTGGAGTCTGTATAAAGGGGTGGGGCTTGCAAAGCAGTGGGTCTGATAAACGGGGTGAAGAACCCTAAGGGGTAAATCTTACCTTAAAGGGGTTGGCTGTCAAGGGGGTGGGCCCCATCAAAGAGGTGGGGCACTCAAGGCGTGAGGCCTATAAAAGGAATGGGACCTTTTAGAGGAGCGTGACCTCAGCAGGGGAATCCTGTCTCAAAGAGGAGATGGGGTGGGGGCATATGGTTGGGT
>VYZP01077252.1:64499-75521 GCA_013400635.1 Hypocryptadius cinnamomeus
CTCGGTCTGCCCTCGTCCCCCCTCTCCCCCACCACCTCACCGCCCCCGGCTCCCGCTCGACGCGCGCGCCAAGGAGGCGTGGCCTAACGAAACAGGCGTGGTCTCGTTCGAATTCCCCCTCCCCTTGCGGCTCAATCGCGGCGCGCCCGCCCCGGGTTCCGATTGGCCCGCGCCCTTTAAACCTCCACTCTGATTGGCCAGTCTCCTCGCCTTTCACCTCACTGATTGGCTCTTCCCCTCCCCTACGCCCCGCCCTCATCAGCTGGGGGTGTGGCCCGGAAGCGCGGTGCCTGAGGGTCGTTCCGCCATCGGTGCCTCCGCAGCATGGCCGCCGTCCCGCCCGACTCCTGGCAGCCGCCCACCGTTTCCATGGAGACCACGTAAGGGGCGGGGCATCGCCCCGGTACCGGTACCGGCACCGGCACGGGAGGCCCTGCCCACCCCTTGTCCCGCCCCCTTCCGCGGCACTGGGGGTAAATCGGTGTCCGCTCCCTCTCCCCCCGGCTTCCATGCAGCCCCAGTGTTCTTGAGTCCGTGGTCCTCCCTGTACGGGGCAGTCCCCGGAGTCCGTGAGCCCCCGGTATGAGGCAGACCCTGAACTCCAAAGATGCTAAGAAGCTCCCAGTGTCTCCAGAACGGGACAGCTCCGTTATCCCCCACTATGAACCAGTCCTGGTTTCCGCCCCGGTGCTAGAGGGCCTGTGGTTCCCCCGGTGTCCCCCATGGTATTCGTAACCCCCAGACCCCTCGGTACCAGGCAGATCCCGGGGTATCAGGCCCCTCGGTACCAGTGACCCCGTGGTATCCCGTTAGCCCTAGTGTCTCCCGATACCGCACAGAACCAGCCAGTCCTGGTTGTTTTCCCTGGTACCAAGAGCCATCCATGTCCTCCTGGGGTCCCACTGCCTCCCATCCCCTCTCACCCATGTGGTCCCTGTCCCTGACTGACCCTGGGGGATGGGGGGGAGGGGAGTGGGGGGGTCACGTTGAGGTGTTTCCTGGTACCCTTCCGGTTCCTGTTCCCATTCCCATTCCCATTCCCAGTATTCCTATTTCCCATTCCCTGGATGGGCCTGCTTGGTGTTGGAGCTGTACTAACAGCACCTCCCCCTGACTTTGGTCTGAAACTGGGGTTGGGGGGTCTCAGTGGGATGACCCTGCCCTGCAGCTGCAAGAATTGACCCTATAGGTGGCGGAGTTCACAGTAGGGTGACCCCCCCCCCATCTCCTGTTCCCATTCCTGGTTCTGTTCCCCACCCCCAGTGCTGTTCCTGTTCCTGGTTTTCCCATTTCCAGGACGGGCTCTCCAGTGCTGGAGCTGTACTGGCAGACAAAACCCCTAGCTTTGGTCTGAAACTGCGTATGGAAGTCACAGTGTGATGACCCTCTCTCCCATTCCCATTCCCATTCCCATTCCCATTCCTGCTGTTCCCATTCACAGAATGAGCCTGCTGGTGCTGGAGCTGCACTGGCAACACAGCCTCTGGCTTTGGTCTGAAGCTGGGGATGTGGGTATCACTTTGGGATGACCCCATTTCCTTTTCCCATTCCCATTACTGTTCCCCAGTTCTGATGCCTTTCCTGTTCCCATTCCGTGTTCCCGTCCCAGAATGGGGCCACTTGTGCTGGAACTGTACTGGCAACATGCCCCCCGCACCTGCAAGAACTTTGCTGAGCTGAGCCGCCGTGGGTACTACAACGGCACCAAGTTCCACCGCATCATCAAGGACTTCATGGTGCAGGGAGGGGACCCCACGGGTACTGGTGAGTGTAGGCCTCTGAAATCTCCCTGGGACCCTCCCTGGTGCCAGGGGTTCCTGCTGACCCCTGAACCCCCCTGCAGGCCGTGGTGGTGCCTCCATCTACGGGAAACAGTTTGAGGACGAGTTGCACCCTGACCTGAAGTTCACTGGTGAGTGGGGCCAGTACTGGGAGAACACTGGATGGGCATCCCTGGGACCCCACCTACCACCTATAGAGGGGCAGGACCCCTGAGAACACACCTGTGGGATGGGATGGGATGGGATGGGATGGGATGGGATGGGATGGGATGTCCCCTGTGTCCTCATCCATGGAGTGATATGACTTCCAGGACTTCAGTCATGGGGTGGCATGTCTCAAGGAGGCTGGTCATGGAGTATGTCCTCCAGGACCCTGGCCATGAGGTGACATGTCTCCCCTGTCCCCCAGAATCCCGTCTATAGGGTGACAAGTCCTCTGTGTCCCCAAAACACCATCCATGGAGTGACGTGACCCTGAGGAGCTTTGCCATGGGATGCCCTGTCCTCTGTTTCCCCATTCCTGATGTGACGTGTCCCTGTGTCCCACAGACACCAGGATCCTGGTGATGGCCAACATGGTGCTGGACACTAACAAGAGCCAATTCTTCCTCATGTTCCCCTAAGACCTCTTCATTGGATGAAATTTTCCCCATGACACCAGAACCTCAACCAGGGGATGACATGTCCCTGAGACCCCATCCATGGGGTGGCATGTCCTCCATGTCCCCCAGGAGCCCATCCCTGGAGTGGTATGTCCTCCAAGACCCTGGTCATAGCATGGCATGTCCCTCAGGGTGCCAGGACCCTTGGCCTATGTCCCACAGGCACTGGGATCCTGGTGATGGCCAGTATAGGGCTGGACACCAATGGGAGCAAGTTGTTACTGATGTCCACTAAGACCCCTCTGTCAGGTGACAGGTTCCCCAGGAGCCTGTCCATGGAGTGACATGTCCCAAGGATCGCAGCCATAGGATAACGCCCTCCAGGATCCCAATCTTGGAGTGACATGTTTCCCATGGTACCGGGATCTTGGTCATGAGATGACATCCCCGCATGGGATGACATGTCCCCCATTATGCTGGAACCTAGGCTGTGGGGTGGCATGTGCCCTGTATCCCCATCCATGAGGTGACATGTCCCTATGTCTCACAGGCGCTGGGATACTGGCAATGGCCAATGCAGGACCGGACACCAATGGAAGCCAGTTTTTCCTGACACTGGGCCCGGCACAGTGGCTGGATGGGAAGCACAGCATTTTCGGGAGGGTGTGCCAAGGAATGGGGGTGCTGGGGCGCCTAGCCATGGTGGAGACCAACTCCCAGGACCGACCCCTCGATGATGTAAAGGTCATCAAGGCGTATCCGTCGGGGTAGGGATGTGGGATGCCCTCCCTTCAAATTGTACTGCTTGTTTGTAATAAAGGATGTTGGATGTGGTGGGCTCCCCCACAGAGTGGTGATTTTAGGGCGAGGTGGGGGAAGTGTCTTTAGCATAGTGGGGTCAGGGAGGTTGTGAGCCCCCCACCAAAAGGGTTTGTGGGTGCCCTTGGAGGGGTGGGTGTCTCTCCTTGAGGACATGGAGCTCCCAGTGGCCCCTGTTCCTGGGTGTGCAGAGTGGATGCCTGAGACCCAAATTTACCCCTACTGTGTTGTGTCTGTGTGTCCTCAAAGTTTCCTGGGACCACGCAGAGTGTCCTTCTACCATGGACCCGTTGGATCACTGAGCTTTGGGTGGAAAGGTGGGCCCAGAGTGTCCCCCCAGAGTGGTCTCCCCACACAGCACTGGGGCCTTCGAACTGGCAGTGGGGTCCTCATGCCAGTACACACTAGGTTCCCCTCCCCGGCACTAGGTAACCCCCCCAAGCAATGGGTGTCCCCTCTGGCTCTCGATGTCACCCCCCTCGCTCCTAGTGCAGGACCTGGGACAGTACTGGGTGCTGCTGGATGTTACCAGAATGGTGCAGGGGAGATACTGGGACCTACTGGGGGATAGCAGAGGACTGGGGGACTCTGCATCTCCTGTTGGTGGGGCTGTGGGGATTCTGGGAAGGTTCTCATTAAGGGAACTAGGGGGATTGGGGCCTTATTCTGGGGAGTGGATGTATCGAGAGTGTCACTATGGCACAGGGGGGCGCACTGGGAGTGTCAGAGGGGTGCTGGGGCCACTGGGGAGGAAGCACCGGGGGTCTGGTCTGGGGGTGATCCCCGGGGCGGTACCAATGGTCCGTGGTGTACCGGGGTCTGGAGGCAGCCTCGGGGGCAATCCCAGGGCAGTAGCGGTGGTCTCGGGGCGATCCCGCGGCTGATCCTTAGTACCCGCGTCCGGGGGGCACTGGGGATGAGAAGGCGGCACTGGGGACGGTGAGGGGAAAGGCACCGGACTTCCTCGGACTGATGCCGGGGATCTGGGGGTGATGCCGGGGATCTGAGAGCTATCCTGGGGACAGTACCGGTGGTCCGAGGCGGTACCGCGAGTGGTGAGGCGGCCCCGCGGGCGATGCGGGGGAGGTGCCGGTGGTCAGGGGAGGTGCTAAGGGATTTGGCGTTGATCCCGGAGCGATCCCGGGACTCGGTGGGGGGGATCCGGGCTGTGGAGGCGGCCCTGGGGTTGATGCGGGGGCCATCCCGGAGATCTAGGGGCGTTTCCGAGGCGGAGCCGGAGGAGTCCCGCGGGCACGGGGGGTACCGGGGATTTGGAAGCAGGCCTGGAGCCGGTGCGAGGGTAGATCCCAGGAATCTGGGGGTGATTCCGAAAATTTCGGGGCGATCCCGGGGGCAGTATCGAGGGTCCGTGGTGGTACCGGGGAAGGGGAGGCGGCCCCAGGGGCGAACCCGGAGGCGGTACCGGGGATCTGGGGACGATTCCGGGGGCGGTCCCGAGCCGGTCCGGTCTCCCCGCTGGCGGTCGCGAAGAAGAGCCCGGGTACTCCCTCGGTGTGCGGCCACGGCCGGTGCCGGGAGCCGCGGGCGGTGCCAAGGGCGGTCCTGGGGCGGAGCCGATCGCGATCGCGGTGCTGGTGCCGGTGTCGGGGCAGCTACGGAGCCCGGGGCATGGCCGGCCTGGGCGCCTCGGAACCGGGCACCGGCCCCGGTCCCGTCCCGGCCACTCGCGTGGAACTCACGGTGTCCTGCAGGTAGCGGGGCTGCGGCGGGAGCCGGCACCGGGCGGCGGGAGCGCGGGGAGGAGCTGGTGCTGGCGTTGGAAGGTGCTGGGAGGCACTGGGTTGCACTGTGGTGTAGGGGTAGCTGCCGTTGGAGGGTGCTGGGATGCACAAAGAGGCACTGGGGAGCGGCTTTGGAGGGTGCTGAGGTACACTGGGAAGTACTGAGATCCCGTGAGATGCGCTGGGAAGCACTGGAGAGTTGGGAACAGCTGGCGTTTTAGGGCACTGGGTTGCACTGGAAGGCAAATGAGACGCATTGGGAGGCACTGGAGTGCCGCAGCAGCGGGCGTCGAAGGATGCCGGGGTGTACTGTGATGCACTGAGATCCCCTGGGATGCACTGGGAGGTACTGGAATGCACCGGAGAGTGGGAGCAATTGGTGGTGTGAATTGCTGAGATGTACTGGAATGCACTGAGATGCTCTGGAAGTCACCGGGAGACACTAGGGAACGGGGTGCAGTCGGCAATGAAGAGCACTGGGAGGCACGGGGAGGCACTGGGAAGCAAGGCAGCTGGCGCTGGAGGCACTGAAATGCATTAGGAGGCACTGGGATTCACTGGAAGGCATTGGAATGTGCTGGGAGGCGTTGGAGAGCATGGGGAGCACAGGGAGTGTTGGGTATGGGGACAGAGGGGCACTGGGTGAGCCAAGGATGCTGAGGGTGCGGGGCACTGAGGGGAGTAGGGGGCACGGGGGGGCATTTGGGGGTCTCGGACTGGGAGTGCAAGGAGGTCAGGTTTGGGGGTTCTGGGGATGCAGGGGGGTCAGGCTGGACCCTGTATCCCCTGCACCCCCTGTATCCCTTGCCCACCCTGAAACTCCTGAATCCTCGGGCCGGGCTGCACTGCACCATCTGCATCCCTTGTACCCCCTGCCCACCCTGCAGTCCTTGTACCCTCCCTCTGCAACCTGAGGTCTTTCTTTGGTGTCCTGACACATAGCTGTACCACTGACATATGGCACTCTTAACATGTGTCATGCTGTGCACCCTGTGCAGATGTGTCTGTGTACCCCAATGTGTGTTGTGGGGCACATCTGGCAGTGCACCCCAACACCCAACCATGCTCACCAACACCTGGCCATGCTCACCAACACTCTGCTGTGCACCCTGACACACAGTTGAGCCCCAAAGCATGGCCCCCCAGCATGTGTGAGACATGCTTTGCATGCCAATCCATGTCCTGGAGCACACCTGGCTGTGCACACCCTGCCACTCACACACAACAGGGCACGACATGTGGCTGTGCACCTCAGCGTGTGTTCTGGGGCACATCTGAACACACAACGGGTACACACAGTCACAGACACAGTCGCTCACACTCACACACTCACAGTCACACTCACATTCACACACACATACACACGCACACGCACACTCACATGCACTCCTCCCTGCCCCCCAGGCAGCTCCTGGACAGGGACACCTTCTCCAAGTCGGACCCAAGTGAGTGA
Organism: Hypocryptadius cinnamomeus; assembly: GCA_013400635.1. Taxonomy (NCBI): domain Eukaryota; kingdom Metazoa; phylum Chordata; class Aves; order Passeriformes; family Zosteropidae; genus Hypocryptadius; species Hypocryptadius cinnamomeus. Next base: position 70,897 of record VYZP01077252.1, read on the forward strand.
GGCAGGGGGGATGGGGTGTGTTTTGGCTCTTAGGTGTTTTGGGGAGTCTCTGGGGGGCTTGGGGTTTCTGGGGGTTTTGGCATCTCTGGCAAGGTGTTGTGTGCTCAGGGGATTTTTAGATCTCTGGGGGATTGGGGGGGGTCTCTGAGGTATTTTGGGAGTATCTAGTGGTTTTGGGGGGTCTCTGGGAGCATCAGTGTCTCTGGGGAGTGCTGTGGTCTTTGGGGGTTTTTGGGGTCTGACGTGTTTTGGGAGGTCTCGGGGATTGTTGTGGTTCTATGAGGTTTCGGGGGTCTCAAGGACATTTTGGAGGGTTCCTGGGGTCTTGGAAGCTCTGGGGAGTGTTGGGGTCTCTGGGGATTTTGGGTGGTCTTTGGGGTTTTGGAGATCTCTGGGGGATTTGGGGAGCCTCTGAGGCATTTTGGGGGTGTCTGGAGGAGCTTATGGAGTTTCAGGGGGGGTTTAGGGGTGTCTCTGGGGTGTTTTGGGGGAGTCTCTGGGGAGTTTTGGGAGTCTCTGGGAATGGTGGTGTCTCTAAGAGATTTGGGGGTCTCTGGGGGCGCCTGCCTCCCCTGATCCCTCCCCCTGCAGTCTGTGTGCTGTACACACAGCGCCCTGGCAGCCACCAATGGCAGGAGGTGAGTGACCTGGATTGGTGGGGGGCAGCCAATCAGCATGGTGGGCTGTGCTCAGCTGGCCAATTGGCATGTTAGTGTGTACTCAACCAGCCAATCAGGATGTTGGGGTGCTAGCTGGCCAACCAATCATCAGCATGCTGGGGCAATGAACAATCAGCATGTCTGTGTGCCAACCAGATGGCCAATCAGCATGTCAGGGATAATGGCAGACAGCCAGCCAAGCAGCATGTAAGATTCTGGCCTATCAGCATGTTGGGGTGATGGCCAACTGGCCAATCAGTGTGTTGGGGTGCCAACCAGCTGGCCAGTCACCAGTGAGCAATCAGCATCTTCGGATGCAGCACATGGACAATGAGCATTCTGGGATGCAGCAGCCATCCAATCAATGCCTGGTGGCAGAGCAATCAGTCAACCAACATCCTGGGGATCTGGGGAGCATGTTGAGGTGCCAGGCAGCCAGCCAATCAGCTGTCGGCATGCAGCCAGGCCCTGTCCCCCTGTAATTAACAGTGTGTTAATTGTGGGGTAATGAGCAGGGGGTGTGGCGGCCCCAGGCACAAAGCGGCACCTGGGCCCTCCCCGCCCCTTTCCCACGCATGTTCCCACACGTGCCCCGGCCCAGGCCTGCTGCCCACCCTTGCCCCACCTCCTCCGCCCACATGTGTCCTCATGTCCCCAATCTTATGTCCACATGTTCTCATGTCCCTGTGTCCCCATATTGCTATGTTCCCATATCTGTACGTTCCCAGGTCCCCAGCCCCATGTTGTCACGTCCCTGTGTCTCCATGTCACTGTGTCCCAATATCTGTATGTCCCCATGTCCACATTCTCATGTCCCACTGACCCCATCCCTATGCCCCCACCCTCATTCCCATGCCCCTGTTTTCCAGTGCTGTGTTAACACATCCCTGTGTTCCCATGTCCTCATGTCCCTGTACCTTCATCCCTATGCCCCCATGTCTCTGCATCTCCATGTCCCCATATCCCTGTGTCCCCATCCCCCATGCCCATATTCTTATGTTCCCATCCCTATGCCCCCATGTCTCATCATCTCTATGTCCCCATGTCCCTGTGTCTCCATGTCCCTGTCCCCACCCCATCTTTTCCTGTCACCCCATTATCCCCGCTGTCCCCATATCCCCCAGTTTGGCCGGACCGAGGTCATCGACAATTCCCTGAATCCTGACTTCCTGCACAAGTTTGTCCTCGATTACTGCTTTGAGCAGCGGCAGAACCTGCGCTTTGACCTGTGAGTGGCCCCTGTGGCCCGTGTCACCCCCAGTGTCAACTCCCTGTTCCCCAGGGTCACCCCCTGGCTACCCTGGGGTGACAGGTAGTCCCTGTTCTGTCCCCATTCCCGGACCATTACCACCTTGTTCATATCCCTGTCCCCATCCTTGTCCCATCCCATTGTCATCCCTATCCTATGCAGTCCCCATTCTGTCCCTGTCCCATCCTGTCCCTATCCACATCCCATCCCTGTCCATTCCATTGTGTCCCTATCCCATCCCATCCTGTTCCTTTACCCATCCTTGTCCCATCCTATCCCTATTCTTTTCCCCATCCTATCCTATCCTATCCCATCCCATCCCCACACCTAATCCATCCCTATTTGTGTACCATCCATCTCTCATCCCATCCCTCCCACTCCCTGTCCCCCTCCCATCCCATCCCATCCCTGTCTCCATCCCTGTTCCCATCCCTGTCCCATCCAAGCCCCCCCCACCACTTCCTGTTCTGTGCCCACGTATCCCCTCTGCCCCCAGGTATGATGTGGACTCCAAGAGCCCTGACCTCTCCAAGCATGTAAGTGCAGGATCAGTCAGCCCTGCTTCCCTGGCCTCCCTCGGATGGGCATCCCCCTGGTGACACCCAGTATTCCTGATCCTGCAGGATTTCTTGGGCCAGGCATTCTGTACCCTGGGGGAAATCATCGGCTCAGCCGGCAGCCGCCTGGAGAAGCCCCTGACGTGAGCCCCCCCTTTGCCTCAGTGTCCCCATGTCCCACCCCAGCAAAGCCCCTGATGTGAACCTCTCTTGTGCCCCAGTGTGCCCATGTTCCTCCTAGAGAAGCCCCTGACATGAACCANAGTGTCCCCAAAGTCCTCATGGTCCCTATGCCCTGCACTGGAGAGAAACTCCTGATGGTAGCTGCTCTTGTCCCCAGTGTCCCATGATCCCTTATGTCTCTGCCCCAGGGAAGCCCCCAATGTGAGCCACCTCCCCCACTGATCCCAATGTCCCCATGACCTCTCCCACGGAGAAGCCCCTGACATGAGTCCTGCCTGTGCCCCAGTGTCTCTGAGGTCACTATGTCCTCTTTGGAGAAAATCCTGGGTTTCTCCAAAACCAGTGTTTTGGAGAAAACTGGGAAACTCAGTGTCCCCATGTACCCCACTGGAGAAGCCCTTGACATGAACCCCCATGGTCCCAGTGTCCTCATGTCTCCCCAGGTCCCTTTTGGTGTGCCCAGGATGGACCGAGACCCCAGAGCCAACAGTGGCATTTTGGATGGGGTGGGGTGGGGGGGTGTGGTCTGGCTTCTTTTTTTTTTTCTTTTGGGGGTGGCTTTTGGCAGAAAAGGCATTTTTTGGGGTCTGGATTTTTGCCAGGGTTTTGATGGGTCTGGCTTTTTCTTGGGATGGTGGCTTTTGGAGGGAATATGGGTTTGGGGGATCTAGCTTTGAAGGATCTGGCTTTTGGGGGAGTTCTGGCTTTTGGAGGGGTCTGATGTTTTTGGGGTTGGCTTTTTCAGGGGCAGTTTGTTTTGTGGGAATTGACTTTTTGGGGGGCTGAATGTCTTTTGAGGACTGGCTTTATTGAGGGGAGAAACAGCTTCTTTTTAGGGTGCTGGGATCTGGGGGGGAGTTAGGTTTTTTTTTGTAGACTTCCTTTTTTTGGGAGGGGGGCTTTTTATTGGGTGGGGATCCCCTCCATCACCCTTCAGCATGTGTCCCTGCAGGATGGGGACAGCCACCATGCACCCCCGGGGCAGGAGACCTGCCCCGGCTGCCTCCAATGGGTAAGTTTTGGGGTGCTCAGTGCGCGGGGGACCCCCCCAGGACACCATGTGTCCCTCTGCTATGCTCACATCTCATCCTGGCAGTGGCATTCCGGGGAAGAAGTGCGGCACCATCATACTCCTCGCTGAAGAGTTGGGAAACTGCCGGGTGAGCCGCGGTGGGGCAGGCGAGGGGGCGTAGCTTCGGGACCTCGCAATATCGCGGGTGGCTGAGACACACTAGCCCGCAGATGAGAGTGTGGGCTGTTAATCCTCACGCTGTGTCCCGCCTGTCCTGGATCCCTCCTTCCCTCATGGAGCAGCTGCCCCGAAGGACCCCACCCCTGAGGAGGGTGCAGGGTGGATGACTCCCCCCGATTCCACCCCCCAGGACGTGGCTACACTCCAGTTCTGTGCCAACAAGCTGGATAAGAAGGATTTCTTCGGAAAATCTGACCCCTTCATGGTCTTCTACCGCAGCAACGAAGACGGGACGTAAGCGACCCCCCTCAAAACTGCAGTGACCCTCCCACACCTCACGGGAGGGCTCAGCCCTAGCACAGGACACCCCTGCATCCCCATGGGCTGGCATTGGCGGGGGTGTCCAAAAATCTTCACTCCACTCTGGGGGTGACAGATTGGGGAGGTGTTGGGCTGGGGGAATGACTCCCTTGTACCTCCTCGTCTTCCCCCCAGTTTCACCATCTGCCACAAGACGGAAGTGGTGCGGAACACACTGAACCCCGTCTGGGCTGCCTTTGCCATTCCTGTGCGTGCCCTCTGCAATGGGGACCACGACCGGTGAGTGCCAGGGGACTGGGACCCCCTGCACCCCCTCTTTGGCCCCAAAGACCTCCTTCTCCCTCTTTCCCCCATCTCTAGGGTCCACTAGGATCCCTGAACCCCCTTCCCCATCTCTGTCATAACCAGGGACACCCTGCACTCCCATCTCTGTGGTTCTCTGAGACCCACTGAACCCCCTTCCC
>VYZP01077252.1:84383-95239 GCA_013400635.1 Hypocryptadius cinnamomeus
GAAATGGGGGTGCAGTGGGACATAGGGCTATATTAGGATATGGGGGGCACTTTGGCATGAAGGGGGTTGGTACTGGGAAATGGGGGGGGCACTGGGATATGGGCGGCACTGGGACATGAAGGGGCATGTACTGGGATATGTAGTTGCACTGAGACATGAAGAGGGGGTGTACTAAGACATTTTGGGGGGGCTGTGCTGTGAAAAAAGGGTGCAATGAAACTTAGGATGTTCCTGGATGTGGCGGGGAGCCTGGGACATTAGGAGGCACTGGGACGTTGGGAAACATTGGGACATTGGAGGGGGGCACTGGCATATGGGATGTACCTGGATGTGGGGGGCACTGGGACATGAGGAGGGTGTGCTGGCAAATGAAGGGGTCACTGGGGCACCAGGATGGACCCGGGTGTGGGGGGCAGTGGGACATGGGAGTGTATTGGAAAACAGGAAGAGACACTGGGATGTGGGGGCTGTGGGAAATGGGAGGCACTGGGATATGGAGGGGCACTGGGGCTTGGGATGCACATGGATATGGGGGGGCACTGGGTCTTAGTATGTACCTGGATGTGAGGGACACTGGGACATCAGGAATGGGGAGGGGACACCGGAGCTGCTGTGTGTAGGGCACACAGTTCTGGCGCCTTCCCAGCCCTGGACCCCCTAAGCTGCTCTGCCCCCCTGTGCCCCCCAGTTTGTTCCATTTCGTGACTACATGACGGGGGGTCCTGGCGCGGGGCTGAGCATGGCAGGGCTGGCACGAGAAGTCCTCGCTGAGATTCCTGACCAGCTCCTCTCTTACATGAAGGCACGGGGCATAAAACCATCCCCCCACCCCTCCCATGTCCCCTGAAACCCTCTCACCCTGACTGCCCACTCCCAACACACCATGTCCCTTCATCCTACCCCAGGACCTTCTATCCAGGGATCAAAGGCAGCCATACTCTGTCAGGGACCTGGGACTGGAGGTCCCTCTCCTCCTTTCCACAACCTTGGGGTCCCCTCCCCAACCCGGGTTCCCACCACCACACCCATAAACCAGCTTTTGGGTTTCCTGGGGGAATTGGGATGGTGTTGTCTGAGCATTCTTGGCTATGGGACTGCCCCCTATACCCATCCAAGACTGTCCTGCCCCCAAAAAAAGTGGCAGGGGGTCTTCAGCAGCCTGACCAGAAAGCTGGGGTGTGCAGGAGCCTCCACCAAATGTGGAGTACCCCCCTAGCGTGATGCATGACCCCTCCTCACCTCACCAGCCTCCCCAAATCCATGGTTCCCTTGCATTTCCTGGGCTGATCCCAGTGGGGTCCCCAGTGTTTTTGGTGTTCCCCCTTGCCGTGTCGCATGTGTCCATGTGGGTTTGTATTGAGTTGCCTTAAATCGCAATAAATTATTGTGGCTTTAATTACAGCCCCCTCCACCGGGATGCTCCAGCATCTCCTCTAAAAGGGGCCCTGCCCTGGCTGTATGTGTAACCCCCCAATGTGTGACCCTCCCCAGCTGTGTGACACCTCCCAGGACTGTGACAACTTCCCTCCTCAGCTGTGTGACTGCCCCGCTCCAGCTCTGACCCCTCCCAGCTCTGCCCCCTCCTCAGCTGTGATCCCCTCCAAGCTGTGAGCCTCTGCCTGCTGTGTCACCCCCTCAATCTGTGCCCCCCCAGCTGTGACACCCCAGCTCTGACCCCTCCCCAGCTGTGTGATCCCCCACACACTGTGTGAACCCCCTCCCTGGCTGTGTGACCGTCCCACCAGCTCTGACAGCCCCCAGCAGTGTGATCACCCCCATGTCTGATATCCCTGGCTGTTTGTGATGCCCCCACACGCTGTAACCCCCCTCAGGCTTTGGCATCCCCCCCAGCTCTGACCCCTCACCAGCTGAGTGTGACACCCCCACACTGTGTGACCCCCTCTGTGTGACCCTGCCCCCACTGTGTGATCCCCAAAATTGCACATACACAGAAACCACCTGAGGCAGGGGAGAGTTGGGTTATTTACAAGACTATGCCCCCCCTGCACCCCAAAACTGTTTGAAGGGGACCCTGGGAAGTCGGGGGGCTCACAGAGACCCCATACCCCAATTCAGGGGGTTATAAAGCCTCTGAAACCAAACGGGGGAATCACAGAGACCCCACATCCCACTGGGGGGTTCACAAAGTATCCACACCCCAGTCAGGGGGCTCACAAAGCCCTCACACTCCACTTTAGGGTAACAAAGCACACCCCAACTGTGTCTGTGGGGGTCTCATAAAGCCCCCCACCCCATAGGGGAGGGGGGGGGTCACAAAGTGCCTACACTCCAACTTGGAAGAGGTTATAAAACCCGTGCACCCAAATTGAGGGGGTCACAGACACCTCACATCCCAGCTGGGTGAGGTCGCAAAATGTCCATCCCCCAGCTTGGGGTAACAAAGCCCCTGCACCCCAATGGGGAGGTGAAAAAGCTTCCTTCCCCTGGCTGGGAGGTGGGGGTTGTTTTAGGCTCCTGTCTCCCCCCAAAAGAAGTGGCTTTCCAGCGTAAGGAGATTGTACCAGTGCCTAGACCAAACCAGTCGGCAGGTACTGGGGGAGGGAAACCCCATGTTGGGGTGGCTGCTTTCACTCCCTCCCCACTTCCTGCACCCCTTCAGGCTGCGGGGGCCCTCCAGATCCCCAAACTGCTTTAAGATTTCATTCTTTATTGCTGCATTTCCCTCGGCCAAGGTCAGCCCCAGGGGAAACCAGCACAGATCCCAGGGGGCACAGACCGTAACTGGCACACCAAAACACGGGGAGCCTCCCTCAGATCAGGCAGTGTGAGGGGCCTCACGTTGCTGTGGAGAGGAACAAGGAGGAGAGAAAGGCCCTGAGATCCCCCATAGCAGGGCTGACACGAGAGGTGTTATCTTTCGCCCAGGGGGTATTAGGGGTTGCTAGTGGAAATAAAACACTCCAAAAAAAGGGGGAGGAGGAGTAGATGAAGCCCTGCATGTATGTCCCCCCTGCAGAAGAGCAGGGAGAGGATCCTTGACTGTCTGGGGGGGCCCACCTTGTTTTGTGAGGAGGCCCTGTCAGTTTGGAGGGGTGCCTGACTGTTTGGGAAGTTCTTTGCCCGTCTGGGTGGACCGACTGGCGGGGGGCCGAGCAAGGCATCTCCAGAAGCTGCTGCTCCAGGAAATCCTGAGGAGAGACATAACTGTCATACACCCGGGTTCCTCCACATTTATCCACTGGGCCTCCCCCAAACACTCACCTCTTTAGAATAAACGTGGAAAAAAGACATGGGGTAGGATTAGGATTGGAGGTTATGGTTGGGGATTAGGGTTAGGATGAGGGTTGATTTTCCATTCAGATTTCTGTCTAGAGCTTAGTCAGAAATGTTTCATTGGGGGCTGTCCATTTCCTTCAGTCACCACCGTACCACAACAGCCTTCGGATCGGGGGTGGGATGTTTGCCAGAGTAAGCTCCGCAGCAAAACCATTCCCCTTAAAACCCCTCCTCAAGGCCATCTCTGCTGATGAATTGCTGAAAGTCGAAACGTGTGCCTCATCTCAGCCGAGTACATAAGATATGGCAGACTCGCGCTACAAAGCACGGCCCCGCTCAGCCCCGTGATGGCCACCCGCGCGCCGCCCTCAGGCCCTGCCCAACGCCTTCGCGCGCTGCCTCCCCGGCCGTGCCGCTCCTGCTGCCGGCGCTGCGCCTGCGTACGGCCCTGAAACCACTGCAATCCCCCGCGCTGCTCTGCCTGCTGGCCGCTCGTGTCGACATTCGAAAGGGACTTTGCATGTCCGCCCGCCCTTGGCCCCCTGACCGTGCTCTTGGCCACGCGCCAGATCCGCTCGGCTCCGGGCCCGGCGGCACGTCCCAGTCGCTCACCCCTCTCCTCCTTGCTGCATTTGGATTGACCCGAAGCTGCTGGAGCTCCAGGAGCCTTTCGACACCGCTCCCAGGGACGCACAGGCTGCCGTTGTTGGGCTGTCTGTGCAGGGCCAGGGGCTGCACTCCATAATTCCGCTGGCTCACTCCCAGCTCAGCCCCTTCTGCAATTCTCACCCTTTGGTTCAGCCTTTGTGTCCCCCGAGGCGCTGGCACAGCTGATGGGGGCGGGCAGGAGCGGTGACAGCCCCAGCGGTGACAGCCCCAGCGTTCCCTCCCTGGAGATGCTTCAAGGGACGTGTCCACAGCTGCAGCCAGTCAGCGGAGCTGACCAGCCAATGAACACCCCCGGCCTGGGCTCGGGGAAGGTCCCCCTGGCCACCTCCACAGTGACACAGGCAAGTGTCAGGTACAGTTACATAGCTCTGCCCAGAGCTGACAGGGAAAGTTCATTAAAACCAAAAAAACACCAAGGAAATGCCAACTCCACCCTGCAGAGCTGCTCACTCCTTCCCTAGTTTCACCTGCACACACACAGGACCCGAGACTAAAAGCAATGAACGCTCCCCAGGCACATATGCAACAAAAGCAGCTTGAGGACAGCCTTGCAGGAGGACTCTTCTCATCCCAGTGAAAAAGGCCCCTTGGCAGGCAGCTCTAGGGCCCTTGGAAAGGGCAAGGGTCAGAGCCTCAGCCTACAGGGAAGAAAAGGGCTCTGAATTGCCTGCCGCTGGCACGTAAACCCTGCTCCCAGGCTGCTTCACAAACAGGATTTTTCTAGAGGACTGCAGAAAGCTGGGACTCAGCTGTGGCTTTTCCATGTTCTGTGTCCTAAAACTTGCCTGGGAGAAGAAATTTAGGGTCAGCTCTGCTGGCACAATCCCTTCTGGCCCAGGGCAGAGTGCCAGGAAAGTCTTTCCATGGTGAGGCTTTGCTGCAGTCAAGGAAAGCTCCTGGCTCAGGATCACCTTTCCTGCTCAGCCAGACCCTTCGAGTGCCCCAGGAGCAGGAAATTGCCAGATCTGGATGGTACCGGTGCTGGCAAACGCCAGACTTGGGCGGTGCCAGTGCTGGGAATTTGCTGGATCTGGAGGCCTGGCACCGGCAAATTATCAGATCTGGGCACTGGCAAACACAGTGCCAACAAACACCAGATTCCAGGCGCTGGTGAGCACCAGATCTGGAGTGAGTTTGTTTGTTTCCTTCCTTCCTTCCTTCCTTCCTTCCATCCTTCCTTCCTTCCTTCCTTCCTTCCTTCCTTCCTTCCTTTCCTTCCTTTCCTTCCTTCCTCCCTCCCTCCCCAAGCTGCTCTCACCCTCCCAAAGTCCCTGCCACTTCACCTCAGCCCTCCTCACCTTGGCCCTGCTCCATCCCATCCCATCTCTTGCAGCAGGAAGCCCTGTCCCACCAGGCCTTGGACGCTTCCAGGTGTAGGAATCCTTCAAATCAGATGGTTTTGGGAAAGCTGCAAAAGGCAGGCCAAAGCAACAGTAGAACTGTGGTTGGAACCAAGCAGTAGCCATAAGATTTGTCCACAGAAAAGTTATATGAGATGTAGAATGTAAGGACAAAGAAAACACACACCGCAACATCTCCTCCTTGTTTTGTTTAAAATGAAGAGGACTGGGCTTGGGGGGCAGAATGCTTGCCAAACCACGGTTGGTAATTGGTTCCTCCTCTTCTGGAGGGTCAGTATTTTCTACTGAGGCTTCCAGGTCTTCCATTGGAGCACTAGGGGCTTCCAAATGGTAGACTTCAGGAGGGAAGATGAGCTTGAAATTAACTTGCAAACCATGCGCTTGATTAGCCCGAAAACAATGCTAACAACTGTAGTAACAATAACTAGAATAAACAGTACTAACAACACAGTTTTCAGCATAGATCCCAATCAGCCTGAGAGTCCCCAGTCCTTGAACAGTCCACTCAGCCAGTCGTCTGTTTCTCTCTTGATGTCGTTCACCATGGTTTTCATTTTGTTGATCGTGGCATGGACGTTCTCTGCTTTTGATGACAAGTTGAGGCAGCAGAGACCTTCGAATCCTTAGACATGATCCTGTCCAAAGGCTTTGGCCAAGGTGGTCCATACATTTGCTTCGGGCTGAGGGACTATCCAGGAGACTCAGAGCAGACTAGGTCTCATGGTGTCTCAAGACTGCACACGAACAGTGGGATCTAAACTGGTACAAGGAAACTTAAGACAAAAATACATTATAAACTATTCCAGATAGGAATTGCAAAAGGAATTTCTTCCAGTGAGCATGCATGACGTTTTCTCCTCCAGGCAGCATTAGCAACCTGGGCTGCTTCTGTAGACTTCTCTGAGACCTTGGGGATGTAGGGCCTTACCCATTTGGAAGGAATCCACTTTAAACCAGAGGGGGTGGACACGCAGGTGTATCCACGTCCCCATGTAACCAATTTGTAAGGTCCCACTGTCTTCCAAGTCTCAGGGTCTTTTACTCAGACTGGAGGCTTTTCTCTCACTGACATATGACTGCTCCCCAAAAAGTGGTGTATGATGGGCAGATTCAGGCTGTCAAAAGAACAGTTCAGAAAATTGATAGTCAGCAATGCTTTAGATAACCAGGTTTGGGGACGTCCCACTTTCAGGACCTGATGTTGCTGGTCCAGGACTCTTCTAATATCACAGTGAGTCTTTTCCACTATAGCTTGACCTGTAGGGGAGTAGGGGATGCCTTTTTTGTGCTCTACTCCCCACTGCTACAGGAAACGCCCAAATTCCTTGGATTTATAAGTGGGCCCATTATCAGTTTTTAATTCCTTGGGGATGCCCATGAATGAGAAAGCCTGTAGGAGGTGCTTTATGGCATCAGAGGATGATTCTCCCGTGTGGGCAGAGGCATAGATCGCTCCAGAAAAGGTATCTACACTGACATGAACATATTTCTGCTGTCCGAATGATTGTATGTGTGTCACATCTCTTTGCCACAGTTCACAACTGTTCAACCCCCTCGGGTTTGCTCCCGCACTTATTGTGGGGAGTGCATGTTGTTGGCAATTGGGGCACGTGGCCACAATCACTTTGGCCTGTTCTCGAGTGATGTGAAACTGACGAACTGATGAACTAGGCCAGGTGCATTTTGATGGAAAAGCTGGTGGCTGATTTTTGCCTGTTGAAAAACATCTGGGAGAGGGGCCATCTCTGCAGGCACAGCAAGAGCATCTGCCCTTCTGTTGCCTTCAGCGATGAAACCTGGCAAGTCGGTGTGTGACCTGATGTGCATCACATAAAGTGGTTGCTCTCGGTGAGAGATTAACTTTACATGTTTTGAGAGCAGTTCAAAAAGTGCGATGTTAGACACTTCTTGCAGTATTGCTTGATCTGCCCTGGATACTAGTCCTGCCACATAGGCAGAGTCTGTGATCAGACTGAATGGTTCTGAGAACTTTTCGAAGGCCCTAACAACTGCAGCCAATTCAGCAACTTGAGGTGAACCTTCCACCTCAATAATGTCAGTTTCCCACTGTTGTGTTTGAGGATCCTTCCAAGTCATAACAAACTTGTGGGATCTCCCAGACGCATCTGTAAAGATGGTCAGAGCCTTTTTTAAAGGTCTCCTACTTAGAACGCTTTCTAATCTCAGAATAAATTGAACTTCTTGTTCGAAAAGTTTGTGGGCAGGCCGATGGATAGAAATTTGTCCTGAGTAGGAATCCAGAGCAAACTGCAACGCTTCATTTTCCTGAAGCAAATGTTCCAACATTGCCTTTGTAATTTGGCCTGATTTTAATCCGATTGGAATGTGAATGCACTCAAAGTCACATCCTGCGAGCTCCCCGATTTGGGTTCTAGCTTTCTGGATCAGTACTGCTACCAGCTCTTGGGGTTTTGTCATTCTCTTGGACCTTTGGTGACAGAAGAAAACCCACTCTATGATCAAGAGAGGGTTCCTCTAGTACTGGCCCTTTTTAGGTGTTTCTTTTGTCTTAGGTGTTTGTTTCTGCTCCCACTGGAAAATGATTCCATGGAGGTGTGGCAGCCTTACCTGAAATGATAAATTTGAATGGCAGGTCAGGCTGACATCGGTTGGCCTGCCTTGTGAACATTGCTGTCTGAACTTTTTCTAGAGCTTTCTGTGCCTCTGGGGTGACAGCCCTCGGGGAACTCGGGTCCCCTCCCCCTTTCAACAGATCAAAAAGAGGGGCAAGGTCTTTGTTGGTCAGATCTAGCCAGGGCCTTACCCAATTTAAAGACCCACACAACTTGTGGACATCCACAAGGGTCTCAATCCTCGTTTTGATTTCTAAGTTTTGAGGAACAATGGTCCTTTTTCCGATTTCCAAGCCCAAATACTTCCAAGGTGGCATCTTTTGAATTTGTTTTTCCTGGAGCTTGAACCCTGTAACAATCAATGCATCGATCGTTAGGTCAAGTGTGTGGGTAAGTAAATCATCATTGGGGGCACACACAAGGATATCATCTATATAGTGATAGGTAATGGCTTTTTCTGTGGCTGCATGCACTGGGGACAGTAAGGAAGAGACATACCATTGGCAGATTGCTGGTGAGGCCTTTAGTCCCTGAGGAAGGACTTTCCAATGGTAGCTTTTCCAAGGGGCTTCCCTGTTGATAGTAGGGACCAAGAATGCGAAACGCGACGCATCATCTGGGTGTAGGGGAATTTGGAAAAAACAATCTTTTATATCAATAACAGCTAATTTCCAATTTTGTGGAAGCATAGATGGGGATGGCATACCAGGTTGGACAGAACCCGTATCTTCAATGACATTATTAATTTGTCGGAGGTCGTGGAGGAGCCGCCAACTTTTTGTCAGCCTTCTGGATGACAAACACTGGAGAGTTTCATGGAGATGTGGTCTCCACTATGTGACCTTTTTTTATTTGCAGATACATCAGTCTGCTCTGCCCAGACTGGTGTATCTGTTTTCCAATTCAGTTTTTGGGTAGGGCGCCTTTCAATGACCGCTGCCCAAAAATCCTGTGGAGAGTCTGGAATGTCAATTGTGACACCCCACTGTGTCATTAAATCTCTACCCAACAATGGCTCTGGATAATCTAACACAAACAGACGTATGTTTGCCAATTGTCCATTTGGCCCCTCAATTTGGACGACACTCTTAGATTGTCTCGACAATTGCATGCCCCCTACACCTCGAACATGACCAGCCACATTTTGCAAATGCCAATGTGCTGGCCAATCCTGTGTTGGGATCACTGTGCAGTGTGCACCCATGTCTACAAGCATTTCAATTCATTTTGACTCCCAACTCCCTCTGACATTACACCAGATTTTGGGTTTGTCCTTCCCAATAGCTTGGACCCATGCGTCTGTGGGCCCTTGTTTTTTTGTGCCTTCAGGCAGACTTGGTACTGGGAGAGCTTGTGCTACGATTTGTCCTTTGGGAAGAAACAGGGGTGGGTGTAAACAGTGCAGCCCGAGAACAAATTGCTCAGGATCTGATGTTGTCATTCCTGGGGCAATTGCGATCTCTTCTGGTGTGTGCTTGGTGTCCCCAGTGACAATGTACTTACAGCGAATTTGGTGCCAAGTACTCTGCTGTTGTGGGTCGACGGAGACAAAATGCCATTCAGTGTCTTTCAGGTGGAGTGGTTCTGTCAGCTGCAACCTGAAAGGCTCATTAACAGAAGTTGTGGTTAACATAGATTTGCCTAAGTCATAGCAAAGGTTATTGGGTTTCACTTTCAGTAGTGGACCAGCAGATGTGGTCCTTGAAGCATCTGCTTCACTTACAGAAATTGCAATGTCACCGTGCGCTTGGTCTTTATTGCTTCCCCCATTTCCTTGGCCAGCTCTTTTTGTGTCAGTGCGCCTGGCAGGCCGGCGGCGCTCCCCATTCAGTTTTTTTGTTGTTGTTGACTCCCTGGGAGTGCTTGTAGTTCTCTTTCCCTGCTATTTTTAAACTCTTCAAACTCTTTTTTCAGGGGACACTGGTAAACCCAGTGCTCAAGGTTCTTACAAAGCATGCATGGCCTTGTGGAGTCAACCATTGCTGGTCTTTGCTGCTGCCCAGTGTGTCGCTGTGCTGAAGGAAAGGGTGCAGGGTTGGCAACGGCAGCTCCCTGTGGTGATCTTGGCAGCAGCTTTGGTTTGGTGTCCTGAGCCACACTCATCAGAGGCACTTTCCTATTACAAACTGCAAGCATATCTTTTAGTGGAGGGGGGGTTCTAAAGGTAAACTTAGAATTGCAGCTTGACACTGCTCATTTGCATTTGTAAATGCCATTTCTTCTAAAATATCTTCCCTTGTATTCTCTTTCTTAACTTGGATTTCAATAGCTCTAGTTGGCCTTTCTACAAATTTCAGAAAAGGCTCTGATGGTAGCTTTTGATTTTACTATATGGCTGGAGAAAGCCTTCAGGAGGAAGGGTAAAGAAGGTTTTTTCAGCTGCCTGTTTGACTCTCTCGAGGACTTCAACAGGGATTGCTGCAGCTTGGGTTGGGGCCAAAGACTCCACCGGTCTTTGGCCCCAACTGGAGAGGTGTTCCATGGTAATTGGCATACCATTAACATCTTTTGCTGTCTTTGGATCAGCATGCGAGTCTGGGATAGCTTTCAGTATTTCTGGGATTCTTTCAGTAGTTGTTTCCATGCTACTTCCCATAATTTGAATTCTGTAGAATTCATGAGGCATGAAAAAAGCTGTTTTAAATCATGTGGGACGAATACAGTTCTGCCTAGTTCTGCATTTAAAAGGCCATGGAAGTATGGGCTATGTGGGCCATAGTCTTTGTGGGCTTTGCAGATTTCTTTTATAATTTCTTGACCAAAAGCTTTCAAATTAGCAGTTGGGGCTCCTCCCCCTTGCCCTGCATGCTGATATGTAACAGGGGCAAATGAGAAGGTGGGACCCTGTATTGGGTCTGCAGTTCCCTGCTCCTCATCTTTTGAATTGGAAACATTGGGATCACTGGTACAGCTATAGGGATGAGCAGTGGGCGTGGCCCCACCGTGGGAATAGGGGGCGGGGACAGGGGGTTGGCAGGGGGCGGGGATACCTGGT
>VYZP01077253.1:0-67529 GCA_013400635.1 Hypocryptadius cinnamomeus
TCTCTCCCACGTCCTCATCCCTCAAGTCCCCCTTGGGCTCCACTGCAACAGAGGTGAACCAAAATCCAAAATCACCTTCCAGCAGTGAGGGTCTGGCACAACAGACCCACGGCCACTTGGAGAGCAGGGCTGGCTCAGCTCACAGCAACCAAGCAAAGCTGCTTGCGTGGGAAGGTCAATGACTTTTTCTGCCACTATGGAATGATATCTTCACACAGCACAAAATGCTAAATACTCATTTTCTCAAACTGAATTAACATCATTTAACTGAGGGCCGTGTATCTGCATTCTGGACTTTGTTTCATTGCAGGAGCTCTAGCTGGTGACATGACCTCACCAGCACATTTGAATCCCCAGTGCAGAGACCCTCTGAACAAAAGCCAAGTTTAATTATAATATGAAAATTTCCACAAGGAGAGTGAATCAGACTTCCTTGTACAAAACCAGAAGATGCTGCAGTGCTCTCCAGAGAATGTTACATACGTAACCAACAGAAAAAAAACCCAAACTGGATCAAATGGCAGTATGTTCTGGGAAATGTATCCCAGAAAAAAAAAAATTAAAAAAATAAAGCGAGATGGCAGGGGGTTTTCATATCCTATTTCAATAATGCTAAATTTGCAGAGATGCAGTTTAGGACGAGACAAAAACTAGTAGTGCATTAACATTCAAGTTTCAGGGAAAAAACAAGAAGACATCTCTATTTGTGGAAACACCAAACCCAATTGGACATGGGCAGCCTGCTGCAGCTGACCCTGCTTGAGCAGAGAGGATGGAATACATCATCTCCAGAGGTCCCTTCCAACCTAAATGATCTTGTGATTCTGTGACAATAAAGTATCAGAATAGGTTTTTTCTTCATGTTTTCAAAGGGGGTTAGTGTTTCTGCCTTAAGCAGGAGAGGAGATTTCCCTTCCAAACTCAACAGTTCTAGTTTGGAAGTGCTAAAATACTTTTAGAAGTTTTCAACTGTTTTGAGTTGGCATTTCAGAATGACACAGACGAAGTATAATTTTTTTAAGCTGGGGTGACAGAAAGAAGAATAAAGCCTAAGTGACTTCTAAAAGAAAAGAGATCATTAAGGTTGGAAATGACCTCTAAAATCATTGGGGCCAGCTGTTTACCCAGAACCACCACCACCACTAAACCATGTCCTCAAGTGCCACATCCACATATTTTTTGAACACTTGCAGGGATGGTGATTCCACTACTTCCCTAGATAGCCTGTTCCAATGATCTTTCCATTTCAGTTAAAAAGAGAAGGTTTTGCTTGTTTTGCCAAGATAAATTGATTTTTTACTATTATTTTTAGGTTCAACCCTAGAAACAAGATAAGAAAAATTTCCATCTCAGCTTTTAAATACAGTTTCATGAAACTTCTTGATCTCTAATGTAAGTTGTATGCCAAAAAAAACCAAAGACGTGAAACCACACCACAGGAACTCTGTTCTGGGTTTTGGGTGCTTTCAAAGCTCAGAGATGCTCATTTTATTCCAAGCTACAGGAGATATAAGCAGCCTTAATTTAACATTTCAAGTTGTGAAAGATGAAGTATCAAATTTCCATCTCATATTTTCTGCTTAGATTTGTCCAAACAAATCAGCATATTTCAGGAATATTTCCACTTACTTTCATCTACCTGGTTATTACAGAAGGCTTAGCATGTACTGTTTCCTTTTCTTATCCAACCACTTGAATAACATCTGCCCTCTTCGTCAGCTTCCTAAAATAACCACCTTTGGCATGTTAGAAAAGATTTTTCATTCTCTGGTGCAAAACAGCAGTCAAGTAATGAACTGGGCTCAGCCCAGCAAATGTTTAATTTGGCAAGTGCTAAGTTTTAACTTGTGATATCTCATCTTTGCATTCAAATGTCCAAAACAGGTGATACATGTGTAATGCTAAAAGCTAGAAGCAAACACCACAGCATTCAGGAAATAGCTGCAGGGGTTTTTGCTATGGAAATTATTTCTGCTTAAAACATCAACCCAGAGTAATTGTATATTTTGTTTAGAGTGACAGCTGAATGTATTTGCTGCCTTTTGATGGCAGATAAGTGGGAAGGAAAATGCACTCTCTGAAGGCTTTTATCAAAGAAAATCACTGTCAGAAAATTGCACCATGTAGCACAGCAATATTTCCATACTTTACTGCACTTACAGAGAGAAAACTGTTATTAAGGCTAACAGGGTGTCATATAAAAAGAGATGTTTCTTTTCACAGATCCTTTATTTGGCCAGAATTTTTCCCCCTGCAGTTGCAGGGGTTGGGAGGCCATTTTAGAAGAATTTAAAGCATTAGATTTCTCAGTGAAGTGCAGCTAATATTGTAACAAGGGGATCCAGCAAAATCCCTGCTGGCTCTGAAGACTGTGATAAAACCCAGGAGGGGACAGGAAATCTATTCACTTGTATTCCCAATGGCCAGCATCCAGAACCAAGGAGGGAGCAGAAATCCACCCCTAAAGCCTTGCCTTGCTATTGAGAGCTCTGTTGTTCCCAGAGGATAAGGATCATCCCTTCATGCCTGGTTTGTTGGACATTTCAGAGAGCATCAGTAAAGCCAGCTGGGCATCCACCCACTGAAAGGAGCTTCAGGAGAGCTGTTTGTTTTGGAGTTCTGTGGAGAACTTCAGCCTGCTTGAAGGGGAAAGAGCTTATAAGGGACCAGACTGCTGAAAAACAGGGTGGGCTCCAGCTCAGGAGCCCTGTGGTCTACTCCTGCTGCTGCACTGACTCACTTTTACTGAATTTACCAATGCCCTAATTGCCTTCTGCTAAGCATGAGCCCTGACTCATAGTAAGAGCTGCTATTTCTACTGTTGGGGATGAAATTCCCAATGGACAAACCCCTGCAGATTCATGAGAATCATCACAGCAGCTGGAAAACCGTTTCATCTCCCTATGACTCAACCGCGCTGCTAATATTTCAATTATTCGCAAGTTTTGTAAACAAAGCTATTCTGGGATGCTTTGGAAGTGCCAATCTCCTTCTCCAAAGGCCAGCAGTTAGTCATGGCTTCATTCATCAGAAGCCCCTTTACTTTGGGGAGCTCTCACCTCACCCTTGTGCTGCAGCTACTCCTCTGCATTCCCTCCACATGCAGGAGAACAACACCTCCAGTCCCAGACCCAGTCCCNGAGCACAACACCTCCAGTCCCAGACCCAGTCCCCAGTGCCATTCTGTTTGCTCTCTCCATGGGTTATTGCAATCATAAAACCAGCAGCAGCTTCCTGAAACAGAGTTGTTCTCAGCAGAGGTGAAAAATATCCAAGCCTTCTCTGCCATCTTAGCTCGGCAAGTGACATGATCTGCACCCATTTTGCTCCTTTAAAGAGATTTTAAATTTAAAAAAAATAAACAAACTCTCAAACACTGCTTCTAATCCCAGAGTAGTATTGGCACAAACATGGGTGCACCTTCATCCCACTGCCAGGGAAATATTAGTGAAAAAATGAAGAAAAAATCCTCTCTTTTCCCTGAAAATCCCAACCAGCTGGAAGCTGCAAGCTATATCTGGTACTGCAGCAGGCCCCCAAGGTAACACTGCAAAAATTCCCTATGCAAACCTTCCACTTTGGAAGCACAGAGCAAGATCCCAGGCTCCCCAGAAGACCAGGGAAGTTTCCTGGCTTGTACTAGGGAGGGTTTGTTTTCATTAGGAAGAACTTCCTTGTGGGATGTTGCACAGATTGACCCCCAGCCCTGAAGAAGACAATTTGAACCTGCCATTAATCAAGTCACATAACTCATTTTTGCAAGTAAAACATCCTGAGCTGCTGTTTGAGGGTTCCCATCATAAGATCCTTTGAATGCCTCTCCTTCTGATGAAACCTCCTCGTGGTGGAATAATCATTGTTGTTCTCCACACAGATAACTATTTGCTTTTGTGTTTCATATTATGGATTTCCTCTTTCCTCCTCCACTCAGCATTCAGAAATATCAAGCACAGCACTGTGAAACAACTTTTTTTTCTTGTCCTGCCAATACTCAACTCTTCGTCCACTGCTTCAGCAAGGAGTTGTGTTTTCTTTATTTGAGATACTTCAGCATTCCACTAGGAATGGATAGAAATGCTGCATTTATTTTCTTCTTAGTAATTGATCAGACAGAATGGAGATAGCGCTACAAAAAAATAAAAACAGAAAACAATATTCTCATAAAAGCTGTTGGTTCTTCCAAAAGTTGAGCTTATTTTTAGTTTAATTTTAATTTAGTAGAGAAAGAGAGAATGGGTCTAAATGGACAAAACTCACAGAGATTTCACAGTACAAAATAATAGCAAAAATCACATATTCTTGACACACAAAATAGAGGACAGTCAACTCCTCTTATGAAATCATGGCCATTCTACTTTATGATCCTCTTCTCCCTTCTAGGAAATTCATTGTTTCTAGTTTTTTAAATTAGGTAAATACAAGTACAGAGTAGGACCTTAAAGAGAAGGAGGAAGATGATACAGGAATGGACACTGGACATGGCCAAAGCCCATCTCTGCAGAGTCCATCCACTCTAGCACTGAGATAACTGGCAAGGACCACAAGCTGACATGGATGCATGTAGTTTCCTCACATTTTACAGTTTTTTAGTTGCTGTTGCTTTACAAGAATAGATCCAGTAGGGTTATATGTCCAGTGTATTTCATTCTGGACTTAAGCAGATAACAGACCTGTTTATCTTAAAAAAAATAGACCTACTTCCTGCACTTTTGCTTGGAAGATATCACTTTTTCAAGTGGTAACTAGAGAAAAATAGAGTGTAGGAATGTGAATAAGTAATATTACACAGGTTTGCTAAAGAAAAATATTGTAAAAACCTTGTAGATCACATAGTATATTTCCCTGAGAATTAAAGACCAAGAAGCTTTTACAACATTTTAACATAATTTTAAGCCAGCATTACACGAAATAAAACCTATCTGAACATTCTCCTGTCTTCTAAAGAGGATTAAAAAATTTAAGCAAAGTACTTTCCATCATATCATTTGATACCTGATCACAGATCTTCAACTGCTGCTGCCAGAAGTACTATTTCTCCATATTTATGGGGTTTTTTTACATAGTTCCACAGGAAAATGTAGACGTTTACCTGCAGAGTGGGATATCAGCATTGCTATGTCCAAGCCCAACTCTGTGTACCTGTGTGTGAAGGCAGGGAAGAAAATCAGAGGCACTTATCACCTTGGCTTTCTGACCCTAAGGTGAAGTGGAGAATCTTCTAGATGAGCAAAACCTTCCTGCACAAAACTCACTCTCACAGCGTGAATAACTTCAATATTAACAATTCATTTCATTCAAACTGAGACGTGGTTTGAAATAAAGGCACTCTCATTTCCCATGACTATCGTTCTCCACGAGCACCAGGAGACACTGAGATCACTGGGATGGAACTTCTTTCATTTCACAGGAGAAAATGCTACTCTGGAAGCAATCAGTGGTCAGCAGAACATAATAGCAGCTGACATTTCAGGTCAATATGAAAGCAGTTTGGAGCCAGCCAATTTGGAAGTGCTCCAGTTTGTCACTTCATTGCTAACGAAGACAATGTTGCAACATGTTTTGTTTAATATAAAAACCAGGATAGAATCATGAGAGAATTATTTCCCTCTCAGCTTCACCCCCCTCCAATCCTCTTTCCAAATGCAATTGTTCTATTTTTAAAAAGCTCATTTGTTCTTATTGTTCTTGCATCAAGCTGGCTGCTCACCCATCTGTCTCCCACTGTGCTTAAAAAGATGTCATGATCCCGCAGCCCCAAACACAGTCCTGATGTTTCCACTGAACTGAACCACATCTGCAATGACAGCTTTCACTTAGGAGTGAAGCTATGTTTTAAAAAATCACTACCTCACTAGTCACAGTTCAGATGGATTTATCAAAAGGAAAAACTAAAATAAAGCCCCAAACCAGTGCCACCCCATCCAAGGCACCAGGATGCTCATTGGTTAGGACATTAAACAAAGCTGAAAGAATTCCCAGCTTCACCATGCATGTTGTTTGAGGGCAATACCACACAAAGGTTGTTGGGAAAATGAGTCTGCATTTAAGGCTGCCCTTCACCCAAATCCCTCAGCAGCAACTTGAAAGAATTCCCAGCCCAAGGAGATCCCACAGGATCCCTCAGATCTGTGATGGCAATACCAGGTAAAACACCCCTGGAAAATGACCACTTGCAGCATGTCAGAAAAGAAAGAGACAGAAAGTGAGCAGGTAACCAAACCAACGTGTTAAAGTAACCATTTTCAGGGTTTCAAACAGAATTCTTGCAAGTGACTAAAGACTGAGCCACTATTTTGCAGCTTCCATCGCAGGGAAAAACAGTCTCGTGGACAAAATCAAACCACACGTGCCTTTACTCGCCTAATAGCAGTGAAATCTGCTGTGATGGAGAGAGTCAGAAAATGTAACACATCATCAGTCCAGATCCCCCCATAGTCCCTGCTGCCCCAGGTTTTGGCTGTCTTGTTGAAGGCAGCAAGGCCTTCAAAGCTGGGGTTGGCTCTGCTTGAAGCACAGGCTCCTCCACAAAAACAGCTCTGTTTTTAAATGAGACCTCAAGTGAAAAGCAGTTTAAACACTGAGAAACTTTCAGACCTGGCACAGCCTCCATCACAGTTTCTGACCCTAAATAAGTGCACCCTGGTTCTATCAGTGGATTCCATCATCATAGTTTGGGATTCAGCTAAGAGGCCCCAAGACTCTTTGGCCTTGTGGAAAATAGAGATTTAGGCACTTTTCTCTCTCAAAAACTTCTTCCCTGTGAATAGAGAGTAGACACACACTTGCCCTCAGTGTGTTTCATGGAATAAACAGGTTTGACAGCTGAGAATTTTTGGCAAGAGCTGCAAACAAACTTGCATTTTTTTAAGAGGATTAAAGCAGACAAACAGCCACGCTACTCTCCTCAGATGAACAAATCCTGAGGAGACCTTTCTTTTTCTTATTGCATTAATGAATATTCTGTCACTTCAGCAGGCCAAATATAATTGTTCAAACTGCTATGCTGAGACTAATTGCCCTGTCATTTACAATTAGAGGTGTTAATATGGCCATTAAGATGTTACAAACAGCTCCTGAACGCCCTCCCAGGTCAGCAGGATGTACAGAGCACCCTGGCAGAGCAGCAGAGGGAGTTAGAGGTTGGGGACCTCAGCAGGTCTGGGTGCCATGAGAAACCTGACAAGGTAAGGACATGGCACAGCTTTCCTCCCTGCAAAAGCCCTGCAGGGAAAAGCAGCCCAGTTCAGAGAGGACTGGCACCTCTGCCACAGCTGCCAGCCCCTGACTCCCTGGCTTCCACAGCCTCCTGGCAGCAATTTGTCATCAGAATTAGGCTGAGAGTTCACTTATAATCTTTTCAAATGGAAAGCCATCTTGTAATTAATTTCTTCTGTCCACAGAGCAGCTGACACACCAGAGAGGGGACTGTGAAGTTTTAGTCTCTATTCCACAGCTCGAGAGTGCAATTCACCCACTCACACAGAAAAATTCCCTCTGCTAACTGAGCTGTTACAGCTTGGTGGGTGTCAGGTTGTGGGGGCAGCTCCTGGACTTGTGTGCCATATCAGCTGGAAGAGGCTGCATTTGCATGAAGACTCCAGTCTCCAGCTACATTCTACTTCGAGATGATCTGGAGCCATTCTGTTCCAAGAGGTCAATTTTTAAAGAGGCAGGAACAAAAACATCCCTCTCTAAAAATAAACCAATTCCTGTGAAAAGGCCTGGCATTCCCCTGTCAGGTTTCAGTGACTGGGAGAGAGAATAGTCTGTCTGGTGCTGGCTTCCAGCCACGAGGAAGTTCATATCTAATATAATCAAGCCACATTAGAAAAAACTGAGCAGATAAGAAGCCAAACCCAACTCAAACCACAAAACCTCCATTGAAAATGTGTTTTGACTTCAGAAGGGGGACAGGAAAAAAGAAGAGAAGATTAGAGATTCAGGGCCCAGCACTCCTCTCAACTGCCCCAGATTTACACCCTTTATACTCCAGAAGAGTTGATCCAAATTCCCCTTTGCTGTGAGAAAGGCAAAGGCTTAACTTACATCAGCTGCAAAAACATTTCCGATTCCTTATCTCTCTCCTAATTGCCATTCAGGGGACAGTGTGATGTGAGTCACGTCCAGCCTTTACCCCTTTATTCTGAAGGTTAAAAATGTCACAACGGGTGTGGAGTAACCAGCATTTAAAAAAAAAAAGAAAAAAGTTTGTAGATAGAGAAGTCTGTTATTGCAAGTCCAATGAGAAAATAATGCTCTCTTTGTACTTGTTTTCCCTTGACAGACAGCTTAAATTAGGTTGCTGAATAACTTGGTACATGGTACAACAGTAAACCTGTCACAAAAGCATGTTAATCAAAGCACAACTGATACTTGACATCCCCTGGTGAAAGGCATTTTTACAGTGTTTCATTAAAATTGAAAGGAGGATTAAGAGGCCTATTTCTTGATTAATGTCTCTCTCTGACTGGGAGATGTAATCCTATCCATAACCTCAAATTACTGGAAACAAAATTAAATTTCTGCCAGCAGATCATTTTGAGCACATATGACACAGGGCATGAAAGTGTTCATTTCTTTACACTTTTTATCCAACCTGGAGACCCTTTGAGTTGCAAAAACCACAGTGGGAGCTCTAGTTACACTCCAGGCTACAGGAGATGCTGTGGAAGAGCGCCTGAGACCTATAGGGGTTGGCAAAACATTTTGAAAACACTGCTTTTAGTGTCAAAAATTATTATAAAATGATGCAAGGAAATCCTTGGTGACAAAGTAAATCAGAGTGATGGGGACAGAGAAAATTTCAGAGGCAGAAGTTCAGGGAGAAGGTATTCTTACCACCTTTGCATGCCCCAACAACAGGAACAGGGAAAAATACTGCAGCTGACAGGGCATAGCAGGGTGTTAGACAAACACCCCGAGGCTTTGGGAAGAGCAGAGGCAGTCTGGAGGGAACACAATGTTGGAATTTCTGTCGGGACACATCCTGGCTCTCCTCATTGCCAGGTGACAGGGATCCTCCTGGGAACACCACTCTCCCTGGTGACCCACAGCACGACAAGAAGTGGATTCTCCCTCCCCACCACCACTGACCCAAGGCCAGGAGTTCCATGTCAGGAGTGTCAGGAGTGCTGTTCCAGCAGGGACAGAGCTGTGCTGGGCAGTCCTAGCCCACAGAGCAGCCAGCTCCCTGCCAGCCACCTCAGCCTCTGGGAAATTTGCTTTCAAACCTCTTAAATCAGCAGTGCTCAGAGCCTGAGTGCCCAGGAGAAGATGATACAACGCACACTAATTTCAGCCTGCCCCACACCAGACAAGGCAAAGGCAGAACCAGGTCAGAAACAACAAACACAGCCCCGGCCACCTGCCAAAATCCCCATTTCACAGCTTGCTCTGCTCACACTCCATGGCAAAATCCTGCCTGGCTAAAGCACAAGAAGCCCAAACCAGCTGCATATCCCATTCAAACCAAACAAACCCACGGCTCAGTGGCTCACTTCAGCAGCACATGGCTGCATCTCCCTTACACAGACTCTGTTTCCTCCAAGAGCAAACTCCAAGTGGGATTTGTGGCAGGCCTGGCAGCCAAAATCTGGCTTCTCAAAGGCAGATTAGATAAAATCACTCTGCTGCTTCAGCCACTTCTCCCTTGAAATATTTTCTGGCTGCCTCAACCTGATGGTTTATCTTCAGAAGACAACAGCTGAGCTAGAAGCCTAAATTCCAAAATGCACAAGACTCTCAACAGATGCTCCTCATACCTCTGGGCTTCAGTAGTCCTCTCACTCCCCAGGCCATTAACACTTAGTGCCAATTTATTCCAGTAGGTAAGGGCTAGAGCTTTTCCAAGCACAACCTACATGCACTGAGATGTTAACAAGTCACCTAAGGCTATATCATGTCTCAGTTTTGATCTCCTCTTTGGCTGGTCTGAGTATCCCTCCCCACTCTCTGCAGGGCAGTGCTGTGTTGCAGGGGGAAGCCCTGGGGTTTCAGCCTCCTTGGAAGCACTGCCACAGTCCCCACTGCTCACCACCTCTGCCCACCCAGTGGTACTGAGGGCAGGTTGGAGTCCTGCTTAGCCATGAATAGCTGAAAAATTTGCTTGAACAAAAGGAAAAAACCCCAAGACTTGTGTAACACTGAGCTCTGGAGGGTGGCACAGCATGAAACCCTTGTTTTTAAAACAACGTTCAAATATGTTCATGTATCTGACTTGCATCCTGAACAAGCAGCCTTACTCCAGATTTCTGCAGAGAGGATGGGCTTGAAACCCATCCACCCCCTCCTTAGATTTTTCATTCCCCACTGACTCCTTGGCACCTCTGTTCTAAACACCTCTGTTCTCACTGCTGTTTACAAGGTCAGGTTAAAGCAGCCTGTGGAAAAAGGCAGAGTTCAAGCAGTGGATGGGGCTGTGTTATCCTCAAAGTGTTTTAAGGGCAGTAAATATCAGGACTCTCCTCTCCCTCCCATAAGCAGCTCAATGTACACAACAGGAGAGCACATCTGAGAGATGAGCTTGGAGATACAGCCTTTTATAGTACCTGCAATAATTTAATAAGCTGCAAGCTGCTCCCAGAGCACGTTCATGGGAGAGAGGGGTTGTTGTTGTTTTAGCCTTTGCAGCTTTGCTAAGCTTTGAACTGAGGCTATTGGGTTGAACAGCAGTAAATGCACTGTGAGTTGCCTGATATTTTCCATTACACCATTTATATCATGTAATCTTACACCTGACATTTCCTGTTCTTATACTATATCCACTGCTTGGAAAAAAAAAGAAAAAGAAAAAAGATGGGTGTTTTGTTGCTATTTATAACATGCCACTAGATCTTAGTGAGCTTTACCAAAGGACAGGTTAAAGAGTAATTAAAAATCTAGTCAGATTATTAAAAAAAAAAAAAAAGGAAGGATGTATTAGGCATTCAAAATCTTCAGGGTGAAGTCCTCTGGAGCAGTATTGAAACAGACTTTTTTGTTTTTGTTGTTAATCTCACTTTGAAAACTCAATTTATTCTCATGAAATAACTTCCTTATTTGCAATCTAACTTGTAAGAAAATATTTACACCACATACACTGGCTTATTTGTCTATTAAGTGAGCCATATGGCATCTAGACTGGCAATTTAAGTGGGAACAGACAACAAATGAATGGTGCAGAAAGCTACACCTTAGAGAGCCACAAAGGCTGCTTCAGAGATGAGCTTGAATAAAGACAAAAGAACAATTTCCCAAGGCATGAGAGGAGTCTTACACAGATCATTGGGGAAGCCACGGGATCATCAGAGGGGTCTGTTCCTTATTGCAGGTGTGTCAGCGTGCAGGGCAGACCCCAAACTCTGATCCAAACCTCTGCACAAACCGTGCTGGACCATCAGCCCCTGCAGCCCTGCCCTGCAGTGACTCCATCAGCTCTGGAAACAGGAGCAGACCCAAGGGAGGCCCGGCAGCTTGAACATTACCAAACACAAGGAGCCAGCATTCCTGGATTCTGGCTGTGCCCATGGCAGGCTGAGAATGGTGCAGCCCTTTGCAGGAATCTGGCAAAGCTGAGCACAAATCAGTGTCCTGAGGATGCAAAACCTGCCTGGCTGCTCACTCCCTTGGGCTTCTTGTGTTTCTGATGCTGGGGAGGGGGGAGGGAAGAATGTAAAACAAGATTTCTCTAGATGCCCTAATCTATGTTATGCCCCTTTTAAGCTTTCTCCTCCCATTTCTAAGTACAGACACGGCTCTCACAGCACAATGTGGGCATAGATACCAACCAAGGACATGGTTATCCTGCTTATTTGCTCTAAATAGGGAGCAACAGCAGGGTCAGTGGGGAAAAGGGAGCTGCCAGGGGAAGGAAAGAACAGATTTAAATTTTCTGCATTTCAGCAGGGCTAGAAACAGTTAAATGGGTCGCCCCACTTTGATAGGTTATCCCATTATTGAAGTTGTAAGCAGTGTTGGAGCATAAGGGTTTTGGGCACAAAAATGTCCATGGTCATTTGCAAAAAACAAATGTGTTTTAAAAGGCTTGGGTCGAACATAGAGTCTGAGAGGAGGGAAATACTGGAGTGATAGGAATTTTAAAAGGCCCAAGGTATAAGCATTTACACAGCAACATGATTTGGAAGCCAAGAAATAGGAAGATTAGTTTATTAGGAGGTTCATTTCTTTTCTGATTTCTATAGCAGTGTTTTTATCAAGTGAAACCACAGTCAGTGCCACAGCTAGTCAAATATAACAAGTGGGAGAGAGAGGGGAAATAATTCTGAAACCTTTCTAAAATGAAAAGCTTTCTTCTAACTCAGGAGCCATAAATAAAATCAAGTATTTGCCCTCAGGGAAGAACTTAACACAACTCAAATTCAGCTGGAGGAATCTTTCACCAAGGCACGTCTTTGCCCTCCCTGTTACTGTGCCTTCTCCTCACTCTGTTCCCTTTGGGAGTCAGAGCCACTCTGCATTTAATAGCTGTGCACTACCAAAAGTCACCCTGAAGGAGCCAATAAAAGCTGCACAAGGCTGATTTCCAACAACTTCATTGCCTGAAGCAGGACTTCAGCCTGCAAGGCTTATCAGGCAGCTGCACACCCCAGGAGCCTCACACCTCGCTCCATCACTGCCCCGGGCTCACAGCACCACCAGCCTGGTCCCTACAGGACACTGCACAATTTGCAGAGCTTTTTGCTGAGGCAGGATTGTTCCCCCCACCTTCCACAAGAAACTATTCCAGGTTGGAGGGCTTATTTCAGGAGGGGTTCACAGCGAGCCAGTTTATTACACCAAAAACCATCTGCAATCCAAGTCCATTGTCCCCATCCATCTGAAAACCACACAGAAACAAACAAAGAAAAAAAAATCACGTGGTCACCATATCCCCCGTCTTCTTTCATCACAGCAAAAGTCTACCTTCCTTCCCTCAAAAGCAAAACAAATCCTGGAACCAAAAGCAAATCACTTTTATGAAGTGGGGAAGGACAGTGCAATGAGTTCAATGATGTCAAGATGCCCAAAGACTTCCTAATGTAAGTCTTACATTAGCCACAAATCCAAGTGCAACAGGCCAAAATGCTTTTTAATTCCACCTGTATAAAACCAAAGCCACTTTCCAATGAACTCAGTAGAGCTGCTCCAAATTTACTATGGTATAATTCAAAGTAGTGTGGAAAAGAAATGTATAAACAAGGTCTTAGTCAGGCTGGCTTGTGACAAATGGTGACATTTTCTTCTTGGAATGAAACCTGTCAAAATAATGTAATTAAGCAGAGACTGCCTTTGCTGAACAGAATTTATTTTCAAACACCAAAAACATCCTGTATGAAGTAAATCTGTCTTCTTGTTTTCCAAAAGTCTCATTTCCAGCATGACTTACAATTGAAATAATCCAAAAGTGTGTGCAGCAGTAAGGGGCTGCTGGGGCAGAACTGCAGTCTTGTTTCCAACCTGGCTCTTCCTGCATTCCTGTTTTGCCTGTGTGTTCACAAAAAGTAAGGACTCTTCCAAAGGTGTTACACCTCGGAGCAAGAGAAACCAACCCTCGAATAGATGCACCTGTAACTGGTCACAGGCTGCTCCAAAGTGTGTTACAGCTTCTTTGCAAAGAAAACAAATCACCCAGAAGCATTCTCCCACTGTGAAACAGTCCAGGGGAGATTTGGGAGTTGGTTTTAAATAAAAGCTGCTAGCACAGCAGCAGCTTTTGGGGGGTGGGATTGCTCATTTTGGGTGCAGCTGCTTTCTGCTGTTGTTAACAGCTCTCACTGTACAGAGGACCCTGAAACTCCACAGCTCAGTCCCCCAAGCCAGCAGGATGCCCCAGAGCCTGCAGAGAGCAGCAGCTTCCATTGCTTCCATACACTCAATCAGCAAAATGACCCAAATCCCTCACAAGCAGCAGAAATGAGAATCCACAAAAAACAAACAAACAAACAAAAAAAACCAGGAAAACCCATGTAAAACCTTCCCTTCAGTGGGAAGAGGAGGTTGCATCCCACATTCAGGTATAGGGGCTGAGGTTTTCCAGAAAAAAAGTACATCCCCACAAGGCCCAGCTAGGAAAGTGCCCACAATAGCATGGAAATAACAATACACCAACACTCCAGCTCCAATAACAACACTGGAAAACGCTGAGTTTGCTGAAGCTGATTCATGGGTCTGAGGGAGGTGGGGAACAAAAGGTGATTTTGACACATCTTGTTCCTGCCTCCTGTTTTTCTCTGCTTCTTTGAATTTCAAAATTCAAATGCTATACTTGGAATTGAGTGAAAAACAGAACTTGTGTCATATGAGAAACTGACATTCTGGCATGTTTTTCCATTGAATCAGAACCAAAAAAAAAAAATTAAAATTTCTCATGAAGTGACAATCCAAAAAAAATCCAGTTTTGAATCCGTCCATATTGATACATTTTAAAATTTTGTTTTGAGAACATCAAAGCAAATTAAATCCTGCTAAAGTATGTCAACATTTTGTGTGAAGAATCCAAACAAACACAGAAACAAGGATTTTACCTTTCCAAAGCAAAACAAAAATGTTCCTCAGTAGCAAATATCTGTGTCATTGACACCTCTCAGTAAGACAGGCTGATTTTGATGAAATTTCATTTTCTGTCAGAAATTTGTTTCATCAGAAATTTTAATGAGCTTTCTTTCAATACAAACACGTCCGTGTTACTCATGCCTAGGAGAAAATGTCACTGTGCAATATTTTCCTTGGTGAGGTGCCTCCCCATTAGGATGAGGGTATTACACCAAGTCTAATTTGGTTTCTCCACATTCCCCCCTGCCCATGCACAGCATGCACATCTATCATCTGATTAAAAACATTATTTATCTTTATATAAAAACATATATTTCCTAACAAGCCAAGACATTTATAAATAACTTATAATACTACAGCAGAGTGCTAAACATCATGATTTAGGATGAAAGAAGAAACCTTTCTGATCATTGTCCTTTAGTATTTCAAAGCCCATTTTTCATGTTTATTTGCTGTCACTGGCGATAAGTGATTGCCTTGCTGTATTGCATTTCCCCTGCAATGGTGAGTTGTTTGCAAAAGGAATGGAGGACAAGCTGTCACATCAAAGAGAAAAGACTGAAACCCACCAGGAGGTGAAGCAGGGGTTTATTGTCTTTTGCCCTGGGTTTTGACAGTTAATTAGCTCCCATCCAATTTATGCTCGTGTGGCAGCTACACCCGGGTCACCAGCAACAGCTCCAAGGTGAGGCCAACGCAAAGGATACAAGACAGGGAAAGTTGTGACACAGCCCCAGCAGAGCAAAGGGCTTCATCCCTCACCCAGCCACAACTGCTGGACTCGTTCCCTAATGAAGCCTTTGACTTGTTTGTTTTTCCCCTCACCACACCGAGGGCTCTTTCAGCAGCTTTGGGCGCTGAGGAATTGCCAAAGTGGCTGCTAAATTGAGCAGTCAGAGTAGCAGCATCTGTGGAAAACGCTGCCCCTTCAACTTTCTTTGTGTCAGCTGCCTTGGGCAAAGGAAGAGGAGGAAGATGACAATGAAGGGCTTCACTGAGATGCTCTGCAGGGCTGGACTTCACTGCCTGCTCTTCAGGACCTTTCAGGACCTCACCCACATCTTCTGGCACCCAAAGATCTTCCAAGGCTTGGCAAAGCAAGTGTTCTTCCCCCTCTTATTACCTGTTGCCCTCTCTGCTCCTTTGGTGGGTTTTGCCACCTGCACACATTTTACCTCCCCTGCCAGTTTGAAACC
The DNA here is from genome assembly GCA_013400635.1 of Hypocryptadius cinnamomeus. NCBI lineage: Eukaryota > Metazoa > Chordata > Aves > Passeriformes > Zosteropidae > Hypocryptadius > Hypocryptadius cinnamomeus. The sequence goes on from VYZP01077253.1 coordinate 15,726, forward strand.
TCAAGTGCAGGGAGAAAGCAGAGCCCAAGGTGTTGTCCTGGGGCAGGAGCACAAAAGCAGGATTTTCACGTCATGGGATAAACCTTTGATCAAATCACAGGTCTCAGCTGCAATAAATGCTGGAAGAGTGCTGCCCTGCTTGATGCCTAGTGAAAAGCAGCAAGGTTTCACCTCTGAAAAAAGACTCTGGATCAATTTAGAGGTCAGGTAGATGTCTCAGGGGAATATGACAGACAGTAGCACCAGAAAAAGAATTGGAAATGAGATGCAAATTCACTTTATGTTAAACACCCACTGAATGGGAATTTCTAGACATAACTGAACCAGTCAAGGCTCAGAATGGAGAGCCAGCCTTGAATACTACAGAGCTCCTTGGCAATGTCCAAGATGTGCCCCATTTCCAAGTGAAATCTTCATACCTTTTAGAAAGCACCTGCTTCCTCAAAAATTAGTTTCTTTTTTAGAATTACCTGTTCAGACCTTACCCAAGCAGAGAGAGGCAGTTTCCAGGCACACAGGAAGCATCTTTCCTGCAGAGACACTCCTGAAGAGTCAGCCTCATTTAGCCACATTAAATATGGAAAGCACTGTACTAAAACAGCACTGGCACAATATCCAGCTTCCTATCTCAATATCCCAGCTTCCCTGCCTCTGGATCCCGATGAGATCCAGGGGCTGAATCAGGGCTGCCCATTCCATGCTGCCATGGTGGGATGCTGGATGTGCATCCCACCAACAACAACACAGTCCTTTGTGTTCTCTTTGTAAAAGACATCGAAAAGTCACCAGAAAATTGAAAGTCTGAAGCACACAATCATCCAAGTTTCTATATTAAAGTCACTTCTGGAGAAATCTTTCCTAAGTGAGTCAGTCAATTACAGGAACCACCCCAAACAACACACTACTCACAAAAGCTGGAGCAAAAGCTGAGATTTAAGCTCTAGTGAGATGCAGGAACAAGCTCATATTAATCACCTGCAGGAACTGAGCTTGGGTCTCAAGAACACAAAAGGCTGAGAGATTCCAGCTGAGCATGAAGAGCCAATCCCCAAACACTGGGCCAGCAACAGCAGGGGAGCCAACACCTTACCCAAACCCACCTGGAAGTACCAGTAGAGTCACCCTCTCAAATCACTGAACCACAGAATTATTTGGGCTGTAAGGTATTGATTCTTTATCTTCTTTTTCTGTCTGGGTGGGGGTCAGGATTGAAAGCACTTAAGATGGTATTTTGTGTTCAGACTCAGATGTTTATTATTTCTTACCTATATTACAGTCTTACAAGCCATCAGTTCTACAGCACTTCACTGACAAGCTACAAAATGGCCCTGTATCTATCTCTACAAGGTCTTTTATGGAAAAAATATTCAATTAAGAAATGACACCTAAATTATTTTTACTTTTAACCCAACAACTAATCACCCATGCCCTGCAATGTGGACTTTTCTGTCCAATTACAAAATACCACCCAAACACATAGAGAAGAAGGTGAAGAAGAAGGTCCAGCCACCACCCTAAAACCTCCATCTTTCTTTATAATTATTACTATATTCTAAAAGCTTAAACTCTGAGTTTTCCACCACATGATATTACACACTTCTATTCAAACTACACACCCATAACCCCAGGGCTATCAAGCAATTTTGGAAGCCTTCTCCATGGCCACAGGTCAAATGCAGTGCTCTCTTGAGGGTCTGTGCCTTTCAACACAGAAAGTCTAAAATTCTCAGCATCCAGGGTTCCAACAGGAAGGGACCTCAAAGATCATCTGTTCCAAACCCCCTGCCATGGACAGGGACTGCTAGCATCATACTGTGTTGCTCAGAGACTTGAACAGTTCCAGCATTCAAAGCGCAAATGCCTCTTTCCTCTGACGCCGAGAAGCTGAGACCCACCTCTTCTGAACACCTACAGCTAGGTGTGATGATTCTAGCTCCTGCAGCCCACTCCTAATATCATCTGAAACACCCTTCCAAGCTGCAAACCCCCACTGCTGTCCTAATGAAGGACGGATGTGAATGCAGCTGGTACCAAAGTGCTCTCACGAGACGCACGCAGCAAGCGAAACAACAGACGAAACTCAGCGCGTGGGCTCGTGGCTTTGTGTTCCTCTCAGCTGTGAGTCATTGTGTGGGGTAGAAAACTGCCTTCCTCCCCCAAAATATCATGGAGAGTAAGCAGTGCCTCACGTTACACAGCAGGGGCCAGAGCTGTGTTACTCACAGGGAGCCTGAAGACTTGGCAATGTCGCAGCCAAGTCTGTCAGTGACATTTCACACAGGCCATTGAGCAACCAGCAGAAGAAAATCATTTTCAGCCAGTCTTGATCCAGCAAGGTTCAGATAAGAAATAGGATAAAGGCTCTTTCAATTCAAGGTCACCTACCTCCTTTCTCTTCCTGGAAAGCTTCTTTGCAATCTCCTCCCTTGCTGTGGTGAGCGCTGTGCCCAGCACAGGTCCTTCCCTGGGGTGATGTGATGTGAGACTGCTGCCTGGGGACTTGGATGCAGCACCTGGGAAGGCTGCCAGCTGGACAAGGCGAGCCAGCACCTCTTGCAGATTAGCAACGAGTCCAAGCAAGCCTTTTTTCTGCACAAATTTGGAAGTTTGAGAGTTGGAGCATACATGCTAAACACTTCCCAGAAGATTTAACAAATTTGCATTGGCAAACGTTCAGTGATTCAGCTCAGGACTCCTCACCCTCCCAAGCAGGCACATCAGGTTCCCTGGTGTGTGTTACCTGAGCATGTCCCAGTGAAGCACCATGAGCTGCTGCACTGCTCTAACTCAGGCACTGCAACCATTTTGCAGCAGGAGTATTAAAAAAAAAAGGTACTGAATAGTCAATTCAAAGGGAAAGCAAGTCAGAAACCCTGAATGTGATTCTTTGGCTTTGATCAGGAGATGGTTTTCACCTGTAGGTTCTTGTCTCCATCAAGGAAAACAAGCTCCTTCATACCTGCTCCAGGATGTAATCATAAACTGGAAGAGGCAGCCACCAGGGAGAGGTAAGAAATACACACAATGTGCACATTGACAGCAGTTTTCTGCATGTTACTGCATAAAACTATTGTCCACTTTGGGACAGTGACCAAGCCTCTTGTGGGCCCTCCCTGAACCAGCAGTTAATAATGCAGTGCAAGGAGTCAGGAAAGTCCCAGATGCCATGGCCAAGGCAGGAGCCAGCTCTGCTGGAGAAAGTCCCAACCACACAATGCAGGAGAGGGACTGAGTCTTGGCCAAAGTCTTGCAAGACCAGCCAGGATGGGCTTTGCACCCACACCAAGCTTTCTCTCAAATGTTTTTGGTACTAATTTCCCCCAGCCCATACCTGTGAGAAACACCAAACATTCCTCCACTGTCTCCCACTGAGGATTATCAGCATTTTTTTAGTTTTACAGAGGCTGCATGAAGCAGAAGCTTGAGACCAATCACAGCACTTAACCACCCCCTTCCCTGAAAGGATTTTGAAATAACTGCTGCTGCTTGAAGATAGGCAAGACCCCAGCACACAATGACCTGCTTTAAATGTCTCTTTGCCTTTGGAAAAAACACAGTGAGGCTTTTGAGAATGAATTATAGAAGGTAAAACTTCTAAAGGAAAATCCTTTGGACATCCTTTCCATTACAAAACCATACTGACATTTTTGACTTGTGCCTGTATATCTTTTGTCAGTGGAGCTGTGAGACTCATGAGAGAGGGTTGAGGGAGATTTTGTGCTACCCTCAACGTAATATTTTTATAAACATTGCTTTTCATTTCTGACTGCACTGCAAATCCATTATGGATAAGGAAAGCAGTCCTAAAACACAATTAAGAGATGGAGTCATGAGGTTGCAGCCTTGCAGCTATGAAGCAATGACCTCAGCACAAGGAATAGATAGAGGATACACTAATCCCTATTAAAGGGGGAAGCTGGCAAATAATGCTTTTTAAATCATTTAAATCTGCAGCACACTGAGCTGAGGGTGCATGAGGCTGGAGGAGAGCTGATGTAGCCGTGCCAATGGATTTCTCTGCTCCCTGGGGCTCCAGAGGCACCCTGCTAGCAGGGACCCTGGAGAGCTGGATGAGCCCTGCGTGTCTAAACCAGCACACAAACACACACAGCTTTTGGTCTCATCACCCAGGGACTGCAGGGGATTTCTGCTGGGGGCCCCCCTGCTGACACAGAGCAGCCTGGTTCTCACAGAGCAGGCTCAGCTTTATGTTCAGGGTGGCACAGCTCCAAAGAGATGCTTTATTAAAAAGTTTTTCCCAAGCCTTTACTCCTACCCACATCTTCAGTTCCTTCTTAGTGCTACAGGGAGCTCAGAGCCCCCAGAAGTTCTCAAGAACCCTCTGCACACAAGTCACAGCACAGAATCATTGAGGGCACTTTTCTGGCAGGTTCTTCTCCCTCCCCTCACCCCCCTCAAAAGCTTTCAAAGCTTTTGACCAAGTGCAAAGCTTTTGGCTTTGAGCAGTCAGTGGGAAAAAATAAACAATAAAATAAACCTGTGGGAGGAAGAGATGTCACAGGAGAAGCAGTAGAGCAGGGCAAAATCTCTGCTCACCACAGGTCTGCTGGCAGCCAGAGATTGTGAGGCACAGCTGGGAGGAGAAGTGCCACTGCACAATCACTCAAAGCAGCAGTGCTTCTTTTAGAGGCATTCAGATGCCTGGGCATCCCACCGAGTCTCCAAATAAATAATATTTGATTGTGACAAGTGCGAGGCATGCTTCTGAAGGCAGCAAGAAAATAATGCACTGACATTATGAAAATATTAGAGAGGAACAAGTCAATTCTACTCATCCTATGAAGAACAAAAATAAATTAAAAAAAGACCCAAAAGCCCACACAATTGATTAAATATGTCCTCACCAGCATTAGCAATCATAAAAAAACACTTTTCTGGCAAGGCTCAAGCTACCTGCAGAGAATTCACTTTCCTTTTCTTCTGACAAGAAGCTCAAGGAATAAAAATGGCATCCATCCCTTTTTCCTCTGTATGCTCCGTTCTGCTCCATATGGTGCTGCCTGATAGTAAATGAGAAATTAAAAACATTAGCACCAGCCTCTGCCCTCTCCTCCCCCACTGCTTTCTCCCTGCAGTGGCTGCACAAAATCTGCTGGCCCAAGCTGGAGACAAAACCATTTAACTGCTGAGCTCTGGAGTCACATATGAGCTCTCTCTTGTCTCCCTAGTTCATAGATGCCAGTTTTGCCAAGCACTGACTGTTCTTCTGAATTATTTAATCTTGGAAAATAACACTATTGACAGACTGAAACTCACCCCGTGGATTATTGATTTATTTATTTATTTAAAATGGAAAGTAAATATACAGAGACAATCATAAATTAAAACTAAAACCTTTGAGTGTGAGGCAGGCAGCAGTAAGCTGTAACGTTATATCCCAGTCCTTCCAAAACAGAATTTGTAGAGATATGTTCTTATAAAAAAATCAGAACTAAATTTTCCCAGTAAATTCTAGTCACAATCTGCAACTGCCACTTTACTTTCTCTTTCAGATCCCTTCAAAATCATCTTCAGCATGTGCCACGTGCAGTCGGTTCCTTCAAAAATGTATTGTAAAACATGATGCAAACTTTGTTTTTTTTTTTTTTAGTAATACTTGGGAGCAGCTGAATGAAAAACCCAAGAACTGAAGGAAGTAGTCAGCAGGCACTGAATGGGGTTTATTATTATTCCTGTAGCACCCAGGGTGGAGGCAGGAGCAGCTAGCAGGTGGCTTGGAGGAAGCTGTCCCTCCCCATCACGCTCTGTAGGGGTCAAGGCCAAACAGAGGAGGGGAGGTGACGGTGAAAGGGGCAGGATGAACGTGCCAAATCCCTCATCACAGGTGCAAACACGGAAAAGGAGAATGCTCCTTCTCACTCAGTTGTCTCTCCAGCTGGAAGGGTGATGTCACATCATGCATCGGATTCAGGTGGAAACAGCCAGGTACCTGCCCTGGGGGAAGGAAAAGCCCCAGAAATGAATCTGGGGGTGGTTCAAGGGTATTTGATGGTTTAGGACTCCTCCCAAAACATGAGAGCACAGAGGATCCAGTTGTGCCCCATCAGAAGGGTTGAACACCCTCAGGCTGAGGTGTGAGTGTGACCTTCCCCCAAGAGGTGTAGGGGAGGACAACTGGCAGGATAAAAAGCTTCTCATCAGCCTCAAAGCCCGGCTTGCAGCCGCTGGGGATGGGTGTTCACCCCCCCTGTCCTACAGGCAGCATCACCACACACCCAAAACCCAAAACCTCACCCCCTGCCCCTCGGGGGTGCCAACCCGGCCCAGCAAAGCACCCACAAATGGGCCATTGAGTCATTAACCATCAGCATTCCTGTCTCTCACGGATACATCCCGATAATATTTCCCTCCCCACCTTCCAGGGTGGGGACACTCACTGGCACAGGGAGATGCTGCCAATAAAAGCAGGGCCAAAACCAGAGATGAGATGTTCTTCCTGGGGGGAGGAGGGGAGAAAATCAGCTGTGGGATGCAGCCAGGCTGAAAAAAGGGTAATTCCTTTGGATCTGCAGTGCAATTCCTTCCAGATAGCTGTTTGCCAGCTCAGATATGTGTTGTTCCCACCAACCTAAGCTTTGGTGGTGTGCTGAAATTAAAGTGTTACAAGCAGAGCCTGTGCAAACCTGACACACAGAGAAGGGCAGGCAGACCCCATCCCTCCCAAATCCAGGCACAATGATCCCTGCCATGGCCTGAGCTCCGCTGGCAGATGTCCCCAGGGCTTTCCCAGGCCTTTGAGGCTGTTCAGGCAAGTGTAGATGCTGTCTGTGAGCCCCAGCACTGCTTTAGCTGCTCTGTTTGAAGGGGTCTGTAGACTTGAGGCTCAGTGCTAATGCAGCACAGGGGCAGGAACAGCTCTGAGGGAAGCTTAAGACCAGGATAAACAACTTATTATGGGTAATGATTTTCTCAGTATTTCAACCAATGCAGTGCCAGTCACCCAAAGGCAGGGCTGTGAGTCTCCACATTAACACAGGCACAACAAAAAGTGCTTTTCAAAGTCTGGCTTCCTGCTAACACTGTATTGCTTTCTATTGTATCATAAAAATTGTCTGAATGGCAATTCAAGAAGCCAGGACTTTTTTCACAGCCCTACCGTGTTACTGATGCATGTGAGGTCAAGAAATACAAATAGAGCAGGTAATTAGGAGGGAAGTGTGTGGTGCTGAGCAAACACATCGGGCATGGGAAGATTTTCTGCTCTGGAAAGGCAGAGAAATTGCATTTACAGAACTACCTCATGTTGGTTTGAGCATTCATGAAACACCAAGGACTTGCAGATTTAAATACAAGATTATCAGCCTGTAGTATTGCAGCTACTCTTTTAGGGTTTGAACATGGGGCTCTGTATAGACCTGAGAGACCCAACTCACCAGAAAATGAGATATCAGGGACAGCCCTTGGAGACTAACAGGTCACATTCTTTGCTGGAAGAAATGAAGAGAAATGCTTTGCAGCAAACAGAGCTGTGCACAGCTTCCACCAGCAGCAAACATCAGGCTTTGCTGTCTTGTTTTACATCCTGGAAAGCAGAGCATGGATACCTCCCACTTGGAAAAATCAGTTGCCCTGTCTGCTGGGAGAAAAATCCTTCCTTTGACACAGAAGCAAAATATCAGAAGCTTTTCATTCAGCTTGCCTTAGCCATGAGTTCTGCTTGCTTCTGAGTCATTTCAAGATCTGGTTTAATTTTGTGTTTCACTTTCCCTTGCACAGCTGGCAGCAGCCCACCTGTTTTCAGGAGCACCTTTGTGGGTGAGGGTGTGGTAGACAAACAGAGCATTCTTGCCTGTAAGAGACCCTGTCCTGTGACATCAGGCCGTATTCAGGTGCTGCAGAGGACACACAATCAGCAGAGCAATGCCATGCCATTGACAAAACCCCTGCACAAACACCCAGCTGGTAATATGATTATGCCCTGAGGAAAAAAAGATTGATAGTCCTGCTGATTTTACTGTGCAATAACCACAGAAGCTGCCTTTGTCCACGCAGTTCTCTAATCCTTTCCTGGAACATCACTAAATCCCCTTGCCTGACAAAGGTGAGCTCTCAAAGTTGATAACACATCACAGAAGGAGCAAGCTAGAACCTCTATGTTCAGCTGGCAGCTGTAACCCTTTTGCTCACTAATGAAGCTGCAGACACCAGAGATATTTTTAGGATGCCTGCAAACCTCGTTACAATCCACAATGAAAAGTTCAGCTACAATAGGAAGACACAGGATGTTACAGAAAAACAAAAAGTAAAATATTTCGCAGTGCTATTAAAAGATCCAAACAGTCAACACAGAAAGCCTTACCTGACATAAGGCAAAAATTTAAACAAATATTCTTCAGTGTTGTAATTCCTGGAACCAAATTTATTAGCAAATTTAAATTAATTCTGCTCCAGGCATTAGGATACACTATCAGTTACTCCCTCACCCTCCACCCCCCCGGGAAATATTTCCCTATTGCTGTCAGTCAACTGCTTGAATGCTTGGAGTTTACCAGCTGCATAACATATATTGATTTTTGATGAATGACATCTCTCTCTGGGCCATTACGGTCTTGTTTTCAAACCTTATTTAATTGTTCCCCTATTTTTCAGTGAAATAAATGCAAAGTGTTTATTCTCCAAAGGCTGTAAACAGAGATCTCAGGTCTAGTTTCTATGACAACCTCACTTGATACAGCAAACCTAGATTATCTCTAATGACAGACATGAAGTTTAAATTGCACATTCTGCACAAACAGTGCACTGTTGACCTTTTATTGAAAAATGGGATACAGAGTGATTAGCATAATGTGCTATGTGAAAGGAAAAATTGTGGAATAATGCAGATTGTACTTTAATCATAACTACTGTGCTAATCTCTAGCAAACTGTTTGCCAGAACGTGAAGCTTTAAGAATTAGGATTTTTCCCAGGCACCATTTTCAAATTCTGTTAGATAGTAATGCTATCACATTAAATAGTTATCAGATAACACTTGCTGCTCCTGCTATTCCTCTCCCATCACAGTTTTTAACAGGGGAGCAAAAGTGGGTAAGCTTGTGTAGAAATATGATACAAAAAATTCCAGCTATGAGAACTATTTTTAAACCTCCTGAAGGCATTTTTTCCTCATGCTTACAAATTGGTTTGGAAGTGAGAGCCAGAAGACACAGTCCTTTCTGTCGGGTGCTGTCTTCCAAAACCTGCATGTTCTCCTAGGAGGGAAATTTGCATGTATGTTGGTGAATAAATCCCAGCTCATCCACAGAGACCGAAGCTGCAGGAGGCATTCTGCTCTGCAAGAGCAGAGATGGAAAACATCTTGCCTTCATATTCAGCAAGTTTTGGCAGGCTTTGATTTTGCCAGCTTCGATTTGTTGTTGCTCACAGAAATGTCTGCAGCAGTTTACAAAATGCGAATTCTTTGGGGAGTTTGCTGCATGAATTGAGGTTCCCCCTGGAGCTGAAAGAGTCACATTCTGCTGTGAGGGGACAGCAGGCTGTTAAATCTGTCCTTCCCTCTGCAGAATACTTTTATTTCTTTTAAACTTTCATGAAATGATAGGACACATTTTTATTTATTGAATGATATTTCAGCTCACTTGAACTCAGCATAATCAATGAACAGTCTGGAGACAACCAAGCAAACAAAACCCTAATTAGTATCAAAATACAGTTTTAGATGGTAGAACTGAGAGGTTCATGAATTGGGAATGAGGCAGAGAAACTTTCATCTCTGCATTACCCAGAAGTAATGCCAAGTTACTATTGTTTTCTTTCCTGTATTTCTAGAAGAAAAAAGTGGCAAATACAGAGGAAAATTATAAAAGTAGCTTTCCCTTGTGTAGTAGAAAGTGTTGGATTATTCAAGCCTGGTCACAAACACTGCAGAGTCACAGGAACTCAGCTACCACCCCTTTTCCTTCCAGAGTGTGATATTCAGCAATTAGATCTTGTTACCATCACATCAAGGTGGTCTCTTCATCCTCCCTATTCAGCAAACAAGCTAAAAATGATATTCAGGTACTTGTCTACAGAGCAATGCCATTAGAGGAAACCTATTCCCTCCTTTCTCTCTCACTCTGATGGATTTATGCCATTAATCCTGTCAGCTGAGTTGTTTTTAACCAGCAGTTAGGGCAGCAGCAATAATAAAGGACTGTTTTTAGTCCAGGCAACCCCCAGTGTACTTGTGTTCTATGCAGCTATTCACCACTGCTGTTCTCTGCATATCAAGATATCTCTGGTTTTCGGTGTTTTCCATTTGGCAGTTTTACATTTTTCTTAACAAGCATTGTCTTCCACTACAGCAGCTGACAGGAAGGAATCAATTCATTTAAAAGGCATCCACTTGTTTCCACACAGAATTATTATACTTGGAAATGTAATTCTGTCATTTGATATATCAGATAGCAAACTGTGTGTTTGGGAAGGTGATGTGTCCCACGCTTAGGTATTTTTAAACCCTTCAATGCTGCCCAAACTTGTCCAGTGAAATTTAAACTTCACTGCCTCATGTGATGGCAAAGAGCATTTTTGGTGCTGCTCACCTTGTGGGTTGTGGGACAGAGGCTGTATTGACCATATCTGCACAGCCATTCAAGGGCTACCACACATTTTATAAATCCTAAAAAAAAAAAATCAAGGTAAATATTGACAAAAAATCGGCAGCAGAAGCCAACATGTCTGAACAGTGATGTTACAGGCAGCCTCCCTACCTACTACTATGTCTAAACACAAATAAATTACTGCTTTAAGAGACATTGTAAATCATAAACCTATTTAAAGACAAGCTCTCACCACTAGCCTCTCTGTCAGACAGGTACATTCCCTGGACTTTTGCTTCCACAGGTCAACAAAAGGGAAAAACTTCCTTGCTCTTCTGGCATATTCCTTCAATTTCCCTTGTAATACTTTTAGTTAGGATACTGACCAATTCTGGTACCTCCAGTTAATTCTTCTCTGTTTCACAGTTCCTCCAGGCACAGTTTGCATAGCTCTAGTCACTTGTACAAATATTTAAAACCAGCAAGACAAACCAAGCATAACAAATCCAGAAATAAAGCAACTCCCACAGAAGCTAATGTTTACCCAGAAGGGAGCATAAAACATCCCACACCTCCCTCCAGACAGCCTCTTCTGTCTCTCTGAGGTGGGACCTGATGGTGCTGTGGGCAATAAGGACCAAAGAGCCAAAGTCCTGCAGTTTCTGCATTCCCACCTTGGACCCTTTGTTGTTGAGCTTTTCCAGCCTATTCTGTGACCCTGGAAGGGCTGCAGCTCCTGCAGGTGCAGAATTAGAGATGGGGAAGGTGAATTTGTTGGTCTCATACACAGCACAGGCACTGTCGACCTCACCATGGGGCTGACATGGTGAGGAAACACCATCCTGATGGTCAGGAATCACCATCCCCCTCTGTTGTCCCACGTTTTCAACCAAGCTGGGATATGGCTACCCTGGCAAAGTGGATGAAACAGTTCAACTGGGCAAGGAAAAGAAAAAAAACAAACAACAAACCTAATTAAATTTTGCCATCAAAGTAAAACACACTGTTAAGAACACAGAAAATTCATGCTGGCTGCTACAATCACCTTCCTGCAGTAAGAAAACACCTCCAACAAGAAGTCAGGCAGCTGAAATACTGTTTGTTTTGCAATGAACTTTTAGTCCTACAGCACAGCCAAGCATCCACTTTGTTTTTTTTTTTTTTCCTCTGCAGCATAACCAGCTCTGCGAGATGCCAGACAGCTAGGAGAGCACTCCAGGCTGGAAACAAAAAGATACTATTGTCTTGGGACTGCCAGAGTCATTGTTCCTGCCTATACTCATCCCACCTCTTCTGTAAGGCTGACAAAACAGTCACAGAGAGCTCTTCCACTCACAGCTGCTTCACAAGCTGCAAATCTGAGCTGGAGCTGGAAGAAGGCAAGTGGCAGAAATGGGGCATAATACACTCAGTTGCTGCTGTAAAGACCAGAATCAGGAGTCCCACACAGATGTAAGTACCCAAACTATGTTTAGTCACATTTTTCTATAGGCACATTCTGCAGCTGAAACTGGTTTGCCATTCACTTAGAAACATTTCCAGTCCTCCCCAGCACAGGGAGCTGAGATACCCAATGGGCCACCAAACCTTTAACTCCCAGCCATGGGTACCTGACAGACCCCACTTTGCAATCCCTGTGAGCACAGGGAATAGTGATGGCTCTCAGATGGCACCTGAATGTTTTCTGGGGCTCCGAAATAAAACATACTCCAATTTAAGTTCTGTAGCTAATGTATGCTATTGCTCATCCTGACCAATCAGGATGCTGTACTGTCTACCTCTGTGTTCTTTGATTCAAGTGCAAACTAGATTTTAATAAGTAAAAATTAGGATGATGTATAAAGTTATATTTTTTTAAAGAGACTTCGACCATTTCAAAGAAAAAGGTATTAATAAAAAAGGCTTTTACCCTTCACAACAGCTTCTGCTTCCCCCATTTGTTTGCACTTCTTTCAAATACTCTTGTAATGGGAAAGGACTGTTCAAAACCTCCAGCATCTATCATGTTGGGGGTTCAAGTTCAGGTCTTGAACTCTGAGACGAGTGTGTTGGATCAAGGGATGTTGGGAAACTGCTGTCCCATCTATGGAGGAGATTCTTAGCCAGGTCAAGAGAAGCATGAGGGTAAGGTTTCTCAAAAAAAAAAAAAAATCATCAAATCTTTATCTGCTCTGCCCTCTTTCTTGTTTTCCAGCAGGGTGATGAGTTGACACAACACCATAAATGAGTGAATGTGAAGAGACAGAGCAGTCCCCAGTTGGGTGATGTCGTGCAGTTAGGGTGGCTCCCAGCTGTGCTGGATTCCTGCTGTATTGATGAATTGTAGAAGGATCTGAGAATTATATCATCATCCAGAGCCTGTGAAAAACAAGATGAGAGTCAAATTGCCAGGCATGATAGGAATGTTAGCAAAGGTGTCTGTAAACTTCTGCTGACCCCTTACACCAACCAGGTCGAGAGCTCTTTTATTAATGCTAATGCTTTTCATATTAGTGCTCACATAAAGAAATCCTGCTGACTGCTGGGTCAGGCAGTTCACAAGATGTGTTGGCCACATCAGCAATACACTGATGATTGTTCCTGACATGACCCCACAGCTAATGAAGGGCCATTTGTGGGGGAATTGCTTTTCACACAGAAAGAGGTCTGTGATGAAGGTGTGGAGCACATCTGGAGCAGGACAGGCTGCTGTTTGTGTGATGCACTAATGAAAGAGATCTCCACCCCACTGAGACACAGTGTGGCTGTGCCAGTGACATGCATCCCTGCGTTTCTTCTTCCCATTCCTGTCACTTAATTTCCCTGTGCACAAAGCACTGCTCCTGCTCCTTGTTGCTAAATGACCAACACCCCTCTATTTATGACTCCTCCCATCAAGTATTTCACCTGTAAAATTGGACTTTTTGAAGCCCAGGTCCATGCTACAGCTCAGAATTTCTCATCCTGCGTATCTTTCCTTTGGGGCCCTGTCAATTGGCTTTCCAAAGGATAAAAGGTCCAGGTGCACCCCAGGACAGGGATGGCAGCAGCAGGAAGTACAGAGGGCTCATCAAGGAGTCCCAACCTGTTGTATCTCTGTGTAATCCTCTGTTAGGCAACATTTCCACTTCCTTTGGTAGAAATCTGTTCCTGTGCTTGCCTGGGCATGAATCCCTCACAGAAGAGCAGTCTGGAGAGGGCTTTAGGAGGTCATCCAGAAAGGGACTCTGGCACTCGTGACAGATGTGTCTGTAACCTATTCTAAAAACACTCCCTGAAGATCCCCAAGGAACTGGGCCTGAGAAGCCATCCCTTGTGCCACTGTAAATCAAGATATCCTCTATTGCTGTGTCTTTGCAGGATCTCAGGAACATCCTTCACATCATGTAAATTATCCTGTTTTGTGATAGCCTGGAGGCTCTCTTCCCTAGCAGATAACACCTTATCTGTTTACAAAAGACCTTCACAGACTTGCATGTTTAATTTATTAGTGAATAATGGCTTCATTACCTAATAGGAGGGGCTAAATATATTATGGGGGATTGCAGAATTATGGGGAGTTTAATAATTTTCACACTGAGGAGAACAAGTTACCATAATAATGCATGAGTGTATAGATATTACATGATCCTGGGGAGGAAGGGATTGCATGCAAACCTACAGAATCAATCAAGCAGAAAATCTAGAGATCATAAGCAAGGAACAGTCATGCTGAGAAATTTCCCTTCATCACCTTGAAAAGGACCTGCTGGGAGAACAGAATTCCACGTTATGAAAAATGTCAAGATGTCAGATACTCCTTTTCATCCCTAGAGCAGGGTGAGGCTGTGTCTATCTCAGCAAGCCTTTTCTGTTGGATCTGTTGTTCTTTGCATAAATCTAGTATCACATCAAGCAAAGAACAGCAGTAACCCAGGCTCAGGATTTCCACCCCATCAGAAGCCAGCAAAAGCTTGGGTTCTTCTTTGGAGCTGTTTTTCTCTGTGGTCCAGGAGGAATATGCAATAAAAAGCTCTTTTTAAAATTTAAAAAAAACAACCTTTTCCACAGAAGGTTTTAACTTTCATGAGCCATTGCTCTCCAGCACAAATACATTTAGTCAACATTCTCAGCTGCATCATTAGCTTCCCACTCAGGTGGGAGGGAGGGGGAATGAGGCAAGGGTTCACAGCTGTATTACTGCTGCTGGTAAGGTTGCCATGGAAAACAAAGCTCCAAAAAGCAGCAGAGGACAAAGAATGTGAGGTCAGCCTGCAACCTCAGAACATCTCCCTGGTCTCTCTCATGAGGTCACTTTTTCTTCACAGTACAAGTGGCAAAACTTCCTCCTGCAAACACCTACAGCTCAGCCACCAGCAGGGCTGGAACCAGCCAGGAGGACACAGACCATTCCTCTTCAGGCAAACCAGCTGCAGCTGACAAAATAGTGCAAAAGTTTTTAACAAGAGGAGAGCTGCTGCCCCAGCCTAGGGCTGGCACATTAAAAACAGGAGGCCATGTGTCCAGAAGCTTATCTGTTTTATTCAGCTGTATCAACTGGCCTAAAATGACATATCTCTCCTTACAGCTCCCCCCATGGAAATGGGAGTCATTTATCAAGAAGGAATTTTCCTTGAGCTGCCTTGACCTTTTCTGTTTGATGCTGCTTTTTCACTGTGATTTTTACACATTTAGGGGATAGTCATACAGACTAATTTTAAATTAATCATAGGTTTTTATGCACTATATTATAATGGGACCACAAATGCAGGGAGATCTTGGAGCCCTCCAATTAGATGCTACTGCTGTATCTTACCTACAGCATTAATTTCTCCTATACATACATTAAATATGGAGATAAGTGGATTATAATTATTTCAGTATTGTCACAATACACACCATTATGTGTACTTAAAGGAAGTTCACAAAACTTAAAATTATACATATTTTTAAGGAGTCCTAATAGCACCATCTGATGTGGTAATTATTGATCTTGGCTTCCTGTAGGAAGAGCACTCAAACAACCAGCTAATTTCACACGTAAAACAGCTGTCACATGGTAATGGCATTAAAAGTCACTGAGCTGATCTACATTCAAAGCCATGCCATAGAGGTGAAAGGCCCTGTAGCCAATTATTGCTCCTCCGAGCCAGACAGTCCCCAAACACAAACAACATGTGCAGATCCATCCCTCCTGGTCTTTAATTAGAGCCTGCCTACCCTCTGTAGCAGCAGCAGCAGAAGTGAGAAGGGCACATGTTAGGCAGTGGGGAGATAATCACAAAGAGATCCCAATGTGCTCTGTCTGGCATGTCCTGCAAGTTGTACACAGGAACTAAACCCAGCAGCAAGACACAATGGTTGTAGTGCAAAACATCTGATTTAATGGAGCTGATAAATAAATGGCATCCTGTGCAGAACATCCCAAGTCTCTTTTTTTCACTGCAATGACTGTGTCAGTGACAGATTAACGATTGCTGGTTTTTCTGGTAGTTATGGGTACATAAGGAATACAAGTTTGCACCCATTGCTTACAAGGAAATAATTTTAAAAACATCACTGGCACAATCTGGTACAGCTTGAGTGAATCTGGTGAATCTACCAAATTTGCAGTGACTATGAAATTGGGCAAAAGCTAATAAAAAAGTTCCAAAGAAAGTTTGGCTGCTCTGGTACCTATCTTAGAGACTTTACAGCCAAAAAAATCTCACCTGGCTGTTGTTGCAGGTTCTGACATGGAGGACTCCCATGCCCATATTTATCCTTAATCCCTGCAGGTTTCACTGGCTCTGAGTCCAGCATTTCTGCTAGAGTTGATACATGTCTGCTTCTGGTTCCAGGAAGAAACAAGATTTTCTGAAGTTTCCCTGATGCCTCAGGTTTGAGCTTTTCTATTTTTCAGATTCTGAGCTGCTTTAGTGTGTGGGTCTGGGCTTCATATGAGGGGATGGTGAGCTCTCTGCACAGAGCAGGGAGACAAAACAATTCCTGCTCTAGCTGAGGACCAAGGACAAATGATCCAAATCTCAGCCCCAAGAGCACAAACAGCGTGGGCTGGAGAGAGAAAAACAAGGAAGGGACTTCATGGGTGGAGGTGTAATTGGACAATTAGCTCCAATATGCAAATGGAGCAGAACTTATAAAAGTGACAGACCTCATGACCAGTCATGCATTTTGTGACCATTTTGAGTTGTGCTGCCCAAGGTGGATTATTGAGGCCTCCTAATAGATCCCTACTTTATTCTTTAACTCCATCTAGTCTCTGTTCTAGGTCAGCCTTCTCAAGGCTTCTTCATCCCTAAGAACCCACTCTGCCACTGAGGGGAGGGAGAATTATCCTTCTGCCAGGTGAATCCCCACCATCCCAGCTGCTCCCTACCCACCACACTCCTCATCTGGCAGGACCAGGTTTCTGGCATGGAATTGACACAGCCTGCTAAAGAGGATGGCCAAGAGATGGCCAGCCTGGACAGTTCCCTAACCCAGAGCAGGTGTGGCAGCAGCATGCACAGGGATTGATCCACTGAGGATCTACTCCCCAATCCCAGAAAGCAGCTCGAGAATGGAAACAACCCCCTGCAATCAGCAGACAAGAATCTCAACATCAAAACAACACACTTGAGTCATACATAGTCATTCTCAGAGAAATCTCTGTCCTCCTTTACAGTACAGCGACTTCACCACTTACTCAGAAACAGATTAAATATTTCATTTCTGAATTTCAAGGGCAGCAAATTAAAACAACATCACAAAAAAAGGTGTTGTGGCATAAATAAACGTAGCTGCACCCACAAAATGCAAGTAATTACTTATTTTTATACACTGCAAGTCAGAATGCATGCACGGGGTTTTTTCTGTTTTCACTGATCTGCATGAACCTTAGTATGGATGTTAAAAATAAATGGCAGCTTAAGAGTTTCCAAAACAATGCTGTGAATTTCACAGTCAATGAATCAAGAATGACCAATACTTAAGGAATAAGCAGCAGGAGCAGGCTTCTGCCTTTTCCCCCAGAAACAAATGGAGAAGATCTCAGAGCAGGGAGAAACTAAGGGAGTGCAGGGAGCAGGAAGGGAGGGTCTGACACCGTGCCCTCAGAGCTGTGGCTCAGACTGATGAATTATCTCTGCTTGGTTAAATCTCTGGCATTGCTAATCAGACAAGAAGCATAAAATGGAAAGTTCATTAGCAAGATCATAAAAGAGTCAGACTGACAAAGATCATTCGACTTGGAGATAGGAAGGTCAGTTACAGGAATCGGAAAATCACTTTATTTAAGGAAAACAGGTTTGACCAGAAGCAACTCAGAGTCCAGAAAAGACCTGCACTGGGATTCTGTGCAATGGTCTGCTTTATTTCTGGAACATAAACAGGGAAACATTTCCTTTGACAGTGAATAAGCTAGACTTTCTTTAATCAACATCATGCTGGCCCAGGGTAGGCTGGACAGTATCAGCTTTCTCCCAGGACTGATTCACTTGCCTCCACCCAGACCCAACATCCCACAGCTCCTCTGCAGGAAACACTTCCAGCACAAGTCACAAGATGGTCTCAAAAGTAGAATTTGCTAATTGTTTCGAATTACATGTGAAGGGTTTACAATATGGATCACTGCCCACTTGGGATTTAAAGGAGATTGCTAAAGTAATTTTGAGATTTCAGGATAATTCAGAAACTCTGTTCCCAGAGGTTACTAAATGCTCTTCTTATTACTACTGCAGCCACACTGCACTGGGGGTTGGAATTTGTTTCTTCTGAGGTAGAAGGAAAAGGAGGTGAAATTGTGGTGGTTTTTCTTATAATTAGAAGGGAAAAAACCAGAATGTGTATATTCTCCACATTTAGCCTGTTTTTCTAAAGAAATTTTGAATAATAAATAAATATTAAATTAAAAATACATTTAAATAATAAATAAAAGGATTCTTTTCACTTTTGAGGTCACTACCTTATTTCAGTCACATTTGGGAGACAAAAAAATGGGAAAAGACTCGTACAAATCTCATGGACATGAACCAGGTAAAAAGGAGGCAAGAAATTTTTATTGCCCCTGGAGTAATACTACAACCTGAACTCTGTTAGGAAGACTGCAAAACCAGGAAAAATTCTATTGGTGCCTTTGTAAGCCTTGAATAAACCCCACAAGAGACACAGAACTACAGGAAATTGTCACAGCCTTGACACATGCAAAAAAATTTCTTCTAGTCCAACATCTCACGCTGGAGATGCTCCATCAGGCAGGGCACCCAACTTCCAGCAAGCATTTCCCTTTCCAAAGAAATAAGCCAGCAGGAGTGGACAGAGGCAATTAAGACAGAAAAAAATATGATGTTTGTCATTGTTTCTATACAAGTCAGCAGTCAAGAGAAAGCCACTAGTCAAGGTTTCCCTGCCTCAGACCTGAACCTTGCCAGTGCCACTCTCCCTGTAGGACTGAACTGTGTCCAGTTCCTTTTTTTCCCCCTTGAAAAACCAGCACTTTCCCTACCTACAAGCAGGTGTTGCAGTGCACATCAGGAAGGAAGCATTAAATAAATGTGGATGGTTTCTAAGCACCCTGCTTCATGCAGGATTAACTTGTTCAGGATACATTTTGGAGAATGGTCCTTTATGTTTATCGATGTCAAATCTCAATTGCAGTGGGGAGAAGTATCCTGACCACAAAAGAGCTCGACAGTTTTACAGCTAGGACACATAACACAATAACCATTTAGCCAGATTAAAGCATACTGAGAGCTGCATCAAATATTGTTTAGAGCACATAAAAACTGCTTTAATATTTAAATGTATCCCATGGCTGGGCTCTTTAGATTTGCTAGATTCACTGGGGCTGCACAGCTATTAGCTTCTACATTTCATCTTCAATTCCTCTTCACAGTAGGAGAAACATAAAAATGAGGGTCACTGCTTGGTCATTTCATTACCCCTGGCAGAGAAATGTGCTTTGCACAAATGAGGAAATATTTCAGATGTAGATTGTTGTAATGTTGGTGTGACAAAATAAAACCGGAGTTAAAAAATAATAACGATATTATAATGGTTATTTTGTAGAATAACATTAAAATAATATGCAGTGTAGCAGTGGTTCCCCTATCAAAGAGCCTGGTGTATGTCATTGTCATCATTTAAAAGGTCCATTAGCAAGAGCCCTGGAAATGTATGGCTCAAGGTCACAACCAAACTAAATGAGACTGAGCAGTAATTCAAAAACATTAAACTGTTTATGGTTAGAAATCTAATAAATAAATCCTCAGTACATACACGCACACACACAAATCTTAGCAGCAAACTCATCCACAACTCTTCCTTTATTTCTGTGAAAACAGAAGCTCAGTGAAATAAATTTATTATCTGCTTAAAGCCAGAAATGGATTAGATAAAATATCACTTGGGGAGATGTGTGACTTCATGCCACAGCCATGGATTAGGCTGCACAATCTGTTTAGCCATGGGTGCCCCTGTGACCCAAACACAAACAGTGCCTTTGCCCAAAGCCAGCAGCCACAACAGGCAAAAAATGGGCAAGAGCCAGGCAGGGAGCAAGGGCTGAGCAGGCTCGGAGCCCTCCACTGCCCCTCTGCCTGGGGACAGCTCCTGTGGGAGAGGATCACCACACCCTCGAGGAGGAGATTCAGTGCAGAAGAAACAGGGACACAATGCTATTTACTAATCACAAACTGGGAGGAAAAAACCCAGTTATCTTACTAACCCTAAGCTCTAATTATATAATTTAAATCATGGCATTTAATCTATATTCTAAATATCTGAATAAAAGAAACTTGATTTTCAGTTGCATTCTTCTCCCCGAAAGAATTAGTGTGAGTTGTGTTCCTCTGCTTTACCAAATATAAATTTAGATGAGAATGCAGCATCCAAGAGAATCACTCCTGGCACTGAAGGAGAAATTTGGTTGAAATGAAAAACCCAGCATTCCTTACTGCAAGGCTGTTCCTCTATAGCTCTCTGGACTGGCCCTGAGCTCACCCTCAAGGTCCTCACACTGCTCATGTCATTAGTCCTGGAGGATCAGGGCATATATTTTATGATGATCTTATGATGATCCTACCAAGAATTCCTGTGTGTAAGAATCACTGAAGTTGGGCATGTTCAGCACAATCAAACTCACAAAAATGTGGGAAAAGTAATTCAGGTGGTTTTGAGGAGAAATATTTTAGTATATTTAGACACATATACAAAAAGGTTCCCTTATGAGCAAAGAATTTTAGAATAGCCTCCAATGCAGAATATTAAGATCTAAAGACTGAAGCCCAGCTGAATATTAACAAACACAGGAAATCTTTTCCAGTCTTATTGTTTCGGCCTGAAAACCATCCTCCTAAACCTCCTGGTTTAGTATCACTTACTTTCACAAGCCTTATAAAAATACCACAAATGGAAACAAGATTCCCTAACACAGAATCACAGAATTGTGATGGAAGCACATGATGAAACACAAATGCAGTCAATCAGAGAAACTGATTCTTGGGGGGATAAAATGCAGGCAGTGTACTCTGCTGCCATTCCTGTAAATGGAATTCAGCTTCCAGGTAACTTACATGTCTTGCTGACAGAATGTTTTATTGATGTCATGATGATCTTGTATTTCATTTCCTAGCTGAGTGTGGGTGCAAGAGAGAAGGCCCTTGCAGGCAACTGTGCTAACACTTCACATCTGGCTGTGCTCAACAGCTGTTTGAAGGCTGTCAGTGCCTGGAGAACAGTGGCACACCTCTCTGGAACTTCAATCCATGGCAGGAGCTGGATGCACATCCAACAAATGATAAGTTACATATGAGGAAAAATATTACTCTGTTAGCAGTTAAGTCACAGCCCTGCAATGAGTAAATTGCAAAGCAATGCAGCTTTGCCTAATGACTATCAGTTGACCAAAAAGAGCCCAGGGATATGTAACACATGCAAAAATAAAAGCCCATACATCTTGATTTAGATACATTGAAAGCATTTCCTCTGATATGGCTTTGTAGTTTTGCACCAGAACCTTTCATCCAGGCAGCCCCCAGCTCCTATGCACACAGTAGCACAGCTCCTACACACAAAGCCCCTCTGCCTGGTGGCTCACTCAATCAGGGCTCACATCTTCCCTGCAAACAGGATATGATTCAAAAGTGACATAATGCACATTCATCCCAATCTCCCAATAATCCCCTTTCACCACTTGTGGAAATGCTTGGTCAATAAAAGGTAATGACATTATTGCAGTAAAGTCATTTCCAAGTTAAGTGCCTGGCTCTCTGTCTCTGGGACCCCACCAACAGTCAGGCTCCAATCCAGCAAGTAAACAAAGGCTTCAGTTTTGCAAATGATCTCATTTACTAGGGGTCAGTCCAGATTCCATTTAAATCAATGTCAGCCTACTGTCTGCAAAGGTACTTGGGACCAGATTCCACCAATGTAGGGCCCCTCCTTTCCCTCACACTCCCTAAATCCTTCCTTTGCAGGATTTGTCAGGTTCCACACACTCTGTGTGTCACAGAGTCACCAGGCAATCAGGACGTGCTGTGGCAGCCCCCAAGGCTGGTCTCTGAGCCAGCTGCACCCTGGGGAAGTGGGCTCTCCACCAGCTGGCTTCACTGGTGGTGCCCAGCTGCTGCAGCCCCAAATTCAGACACCATGGAGACACAGCCTGGCACCTACAGTGGTACCTGCAAGGCTGGAGGGGGTGTGCTCCAGAGACATTCAGCTCCAGTTTCACTCATGTCTGAACTCCTTCTTCTCCCCCATGCACCAAGGCAAAGCTCCACGTCATGGGGCAGGGAAGGGACGAGTGACAGAGCCCAGCCCTGGCTGAGCCAGGGCCACAAGGCAGCCCAGCAAACACCCCAACAGCAGGCACTGCAGAGCCAGCAGCTGCAGCTGTGGACACACAAACCTGGGAGGCAGCTCCAGGGCACATCTCATGTGGGATGTGCACATCTCAGCAGGGTATCTCCTGCTCCCGTGGCTGCCACCATCTTTTTCAGAGCCTGCTGTATCTCCAGTTAGGAAAAGTATCCAGCAGCTAAATAGCAAGCTTTTAAAGGAAAAGATTTCCAGGCTTGGATCTGACAGGCTTTCCTGGAGCAGTAAAGTGCTACTATTTATGAGATGGTCAAAATGCTGCCTTCAAAAACACCAAGTGTCCTTTCCATTCCTTGCAAAAACCTCTGTTGCTGAGGATTGGAATTGCAGTTGAATTCTCTCCCTTGTAAAGAGAGAAATACTACTGAAAATGAATAGCCAACAGCAGAATAACCTTCCCCAAGGAAGAAAAACTCTCCCAAGAAGTGAGAGCAGTAACAGAAGGTGGTGGCAGGGGAATCAAATCAGGTTGCCCCAGAGTAGTTGGCACTGGGAATGGGAAAGGAGTCCACAGCTTCTGCCATAAAAACCACCAAAGCTCTTACCAGCAACCACCCAGGAACTTCTAACTAACAGCAGCCTGACATGGCCCCAGCCTTTATATTCATCCACCCAAATCCACACCCCTCCAGCATCCCAAGAAAGCCAGCTGACAGGAAATAAAGGTCCCTGGAAGTTCCCATGAATGCTCTCTGTACCTTTGCAGGCTCCAGCTGAGCAGTTCAGCAGACACCAACGTTCCCTGCTGGACTTGCACGGTGCCACCACAGGCTGCTCCTGGTTACCCAGACAGAGCACGAGCCCCAGAGCACAAGAGCAAGCCCGGGGCTCCACTTTGCCAGGCACAAACTTTTCATGGGTATTTCAGGTGTTTCTAATCCCTCCTGCTCTGCAGAAGGTGTTAGATAATTTCTAACATACACCCTTGCTTCCAGGCAGGGGCTTGGGGGAAATTAACTTATTCTTTGTTTATGCTTCTCTCTTCAATCCTAACTGCCATCATGGAAATCTGAGGGGCTCCCATGGAGACCAGACAGTCCTTTTCCCATTTTTTCAGTCCCACACACCAAGCTGTCCCCTCAGCCCCCAGCCCAGGGGTCACCCACCAGACAGGGAGCACCACGGAACTTTCCATTTAACCATTCATGAAGAGCCCCCGGAGCAGCTCCCAGAGCAGAGCTTTGGGCTGGAACAGAGACAATTCCTAAAACCCCAGAGCAGGGAGGCAGTGACTTAATGACAGTTCAGCCCATGCATCCAGAATAGCAACTCATTTGTTGTCTGAAGCTGGAATCCACTTTGTGTGATGACAGATAGCTTAGGAGAAGCAGATCCTGCCTGCCAAGAGAACTTCAAAAAGGACAAGGGGAAAGCAAAAATCTGGCTAGAAACCAAATGCTTTGCTAAACCTAGATAACACACTGTTTACCAACAGCAAACTAGATTAGGGGAGGGGAAAAAAAGGATTTATGCAAATGTTCTTAATTTAATAATTATGATCAGATATGGCTTTGTTTCTTCCATGTAATTTGTGTAATACAAATAAAGTACAAGGGCTCTCTTCCCCTATAGGAAATGAGAATTATTAAACATTGCACCGAAAAGCAAAGGAATGTGTTTATTGACATGAAAAATGATCCTGCGGATACAAAAGCTTTTGTATGTTAATTGCTAAATGTCAGAGCAATTTAGAAAGTGGTTGCAGAAGGAAAGAATTCCTTTCCAAAACAGAAGTGGCTTTTCCTCATCCACCATCCTGATTCAAGGCTGCATCTTGAAAGTATTTATGGCTGTGTTTGATCGGTGACATTGGGTTAGTACCCAAAAACATCCTCACTTCATATTGATGTGGTTACTTGCTAGGAGGCATAAAGGAAGTGAAGGATTTCCTCCCAGTTTTATTACTGAATGCTCAAAATGTTTCCTGGGGTAAACAGCACTAAAGCCATCTGGGGTTTTTTTCTTCTTTCTTTTTTTCTTTTTGGAAACAAAAGGAGAACAACAGTAGCAAACATGGAATGGAAAAATCCCGGTCTGGAGCAGTGCTGTGAAAAAGGCTTTGCTCTGGAAGAGGGAAGGGGAGCAGCCACAGGTGTCCTGGGCTGATAGATACACTCAGCAGCACTGAGAGTCTCTGCATGTGGTGTCTCTGGTCTTCTGTCCTGCTCCACAAAGGAGAAGAGAAATAGAAAATGTGTGATTCAGCTGCCAGATAGTTAGAGATGCTTCAGTAAATTAAACTTTGGACTGGAAAATGAAGGAGCTTCATAACATCTTTAATTACAGCCTGTTGTTTTACTGCTCTGTGTGGGGAAACAAACCAACAAACCCAAACCTTTGCAGTCCTGATGGAGAAAAGACAGACAAAGAAAACTTACCATGCATTCATGAGCATATTTGCAGAAGGAAATGAATACACTGCATCCAAAACCTGTTTGTGAGCCATGCAAACCCTTAGAGGTGCAGAGCAGCCACCAGCAGAACCAATAGCTGCACTGAGTCAAAAAACAGGACATGTTTCACCATGATAAAACAACACAGCCTGCAGAACACCCCATGGGGCTCTCCCTCATCCAGCATCTCCTGGAGAACCTCTGGCTGTAAAACCTCAGGACAGCTTAACCAGCACAGAGGGAAGGTTGATGTGTCATGGGATGCCTGCCAAGCCATCCCTTCCATGTGCAAAACCTTTCTCTGCCAAACCAGAGCCAGCCATTGCCATGGAGAGCTCCCCTTTCCTAAGTCTCTCCTCAAAGGGTGCTATTTCCACAGCTCTGCAAAAGTGGTCTGTTAAATTAACATTTCTTATCTCAAAATGTACATACAAATACATACTGTATAAACCTTCAATCAAACTTTAAAACTTCTCTATAAATTCATTTCCCACAGTGGTCCTCACAGCCATGGCTTTCCCTGGAGGAAATCATACATTTAAATTACTTATCTGGTAAGCTTGGCTTATCCATAAAAATTTATTTATTCCAATTACAGAGCAAGGGACAAGGAATGCAGGTGATGCCAACACCCCTGCAAGTCTTTTACTGTTAGGTTGGATGTGATATAGACACACATGTGATTAGGGTTTAAGAAGAAAGAGTTTTTATTTTGTGTGTTCTCTAGGTTATATACTCTTAACAAAGCGTGATTTTAAGTTATTAACTACATGACAATAACTTATTATATTTATTGGTGTAAAGTAATTAGCATCAATATAATTGGTAAAAATTTTATAGAAATTTAATAAGGCATGTGTACACATTTACTTATGCACGTAGTCTGACTTACAAAAATTTTCATGTATCTTTTTTAATTATTATGTTGATGGCTTTGCCTTCTTCTTTGCTATGGATACACTTGAAAATCATCAATTGTTATTTCTTCTACTAACTCAGTTTTGCTTGTAGACTAGCTGTCAAGCCCCTCCATACTTCCCCCTTTATGTATTTGTGTGATAAATACAGCTGATGAGGATTTTTTTAGGGTAATTAATTTTTCACTAGTTAGTTTCCTCCATGCTAGTCCACATGGGAACAAGGTGCCTCTGGAAGCACCTCTGCAGCTGCAGTCACACAGCTCAGCACTTGTGTTCCCCTGGCACTGCTGGGGCTGCACTTGTGCTCCTCCATTGATGGTGGTGGATGCAGGCAGAAGGACCACAGACAACCCTTGGATCTCTGCTCTCTTCTAAGGAACTGCAAAACTTAGAGGATGAAGAAAATTGCCACCAAAACCATTTAAAGGCTGGGGAGGGGGAACTGCTTCCAGTGAGAGATTTGATGCCAGGATTTATTGAGCTTATCAAAGAGAAGACCAAGGGTGACTTGATTACAGGGCATTAAGTACCTCCATGGAGAGAAAACACCAGCCATAAAGGGCTCTTTAATCTAGCAGGGAAAGGCTTAACAAGAACCCATGGCTGGAAGCTAAAGCCAGGCAACTTCAAACAGAAA
This sequence comes from Hypocryptadius cinnamomeus, assembly GCA_013400635.1. NCBI lineage: Eukaryota > Metazoa > Chordata > Aves > Passeriformes > Zosteropidae > Hypocryptadius > Hypocryptadius cinnamomeus. The sequence continues at coordinate 42,033 of VYZP01077253.1, forward strand.
ATACAGCGCAGATTTTTAACAGCAAGAGCGAGCTGGCGAAGGATGCAGTGGATTCCTCAGCCCATCCTGAAGAATGCTGCACAGCATTTTTGCTGTGAATGGCCCATTGCCAGCAAGGGCCAGGCCTGCAAGGAGCACTGCTGAGATCCTTCCCCTGCACCCAGCAGAGCTGGAGCCCAGGGAGATGCTGGAAGGGGACAGGGACTGGAGCTCCCACAGCCACCTTGTGGAAGAGCACCTGGCTCTGCACCACGGCCAGCTGAGAGATGTGCAGCAAGGAACAGTCACTACAGAGGAAAAGATCCATTGCAGCTGCTTAACAGATAAATTTGAAGTCAGCCTTCATCAAAAAGAATTCAAATTTAGTGTAACTGATTTTGGCTTTTCACCTGCAGAGCAAGATTGAAGGAATATTCAAAGATTAAAAGACAAATTACAAAGCTACTGTTTTGTGAAGCATTTGGTATCCTAGTCATGTTTGGGATTCTTCCTCCTGCCTGACTAATTATTTCTATTTCCTGTTTTCTTTGAAATTGCTACTATGTTCTGCATTGCTGGAATCTGAAATATTGTTTCATGGAACATGATTGTATTTGTGCATACCACAAACTCCAGAGATGCCAAATTCCTTTTCGTGCTACTGCTCCAGCTCTTAAAAAAATATTTCCCATCTCCAACAAATATCAACAGCTCTCCCCCAAGAAAAGTGTGAAAACTTCAAACCCATATAAAAGTGTTTAACCACTGAAACAAAAAAGCAGTGATGAAAAATTATATTTCTCTATTTGCACTCACTGCCTGCCTTATTCTGCACTCAGACAATTTGGTGAAAAAAAACTTTGGTGGCCATTCATTTCATGAATTCATTTTATTTCAAAACATGATGATTTCCTTCAGCTGAAAGAAAAGTCTTGGAATTAAAGCAAAAAACAGGGAAATTGTGGATTTTTTCTAACACTACCACTGATTAAGAGATGGGCCCACTATCACATAGATGATTTCTCTTTTACTGAAAAAAAATCAAAAAAGTTATAATATTCAGTTCCAGGAAATTCAGCTTTTTGTGCTTTCACATCTGCAAAGGAATGCATGGTCAGCTGATGGGAAGCCAGATGTATTTCAGCTCTTAGTTATATTCTCTTGAACAGTAACTTCAGGGGTTTTTTTTGTATAAAAATCTTTGACTCTGCAAGTAAACTCCCACTGAAAATTCCACTTTTTAGGTACTTCCCTGTCCCCAGCCAGTGTCAGGCTACAGCCTGCACATGTGTTGTACAGTCTTTGTCCCCTCCTCATATCCAGGAAGGTTCTCTGCTCTCCTGCTTCTGTGTCCTTCTCCCCATACACCACTCCTATTCTCATCATTAATGGTTGATAAATAGCTAATGAGTGGCTTGGACATTAGGGCCTCCCTTTCCATCTGGGCTACATGCTATTTTACAGGCCCTGCTAAATCTTTATTAGATTTGGGTGCACATTATTGATTTAGGTAGATGAGGTCGTTGTAACCTCATCTCAAAGAGAAAGGAAGCAGGGGAAGCCAAATGTAATTCAGCTGTTATTTTCTGTAGCACTGCAAATCAATAGCAGGGGAAAAGTCAAAACAAAACCAAAAAGTGTCCATTAAAAAAAAGAAAAAAAAGTCATAACTGGACCTTAAACTGAATGCAATGGTCTTACAGGCACTGGGAAGCAAAGAACTGAGATAAGCTGTAAAAGTTAAGAGCTTTTCCCGTTTTAGCACTACAGAATAGGTAGGTTCTAGTGAAGAGACAACGTTAATAAAATACCAGGCTGTTCCTAGGGCAAAGTGACATCTATTTATAGAATAAGAACACTTTACCTAAGGCACAGTGATGGCTTAATAAAAGGGCATCTTTTGGTTAAGTTATTTTTACTCTTGTTAAACGGCCATATCAGCACCTGCAGCTCTAATAAAAGAAGAGCTCAGGCTTTATGCTAAGCACTTTTGAGCATCCTGTCAGAGGCAACTTAAGCACAGAAATCCTCCAGAAAGTCTGGCATTCAGGGCTGGTCCCTCTGAAAGATTTCAACCACAGTGTCACCACTTATAATCCTATGGATGTGAACATCAAGAGTGTACATGGGTTCAAAAGACCTGCATAAATCCATGAAAAAGGAGCCTGAAGGTACTTTAGGAAGGAAATCCTTGCATAGAGGTGTGCAAGAGTTGTGTATTCATCCTTCCCTAAGGCCATTCCATACACAGGGCAAGGTGAGCCAAGGGGGAGGGCAGCACTGGCACAGCTGCTGAGTTCACTGTGGCTCTCTGCCTCTTCCTCCTTCCCAGCCATGGTGTCAGGCCAGGCTGGCCTCCCCAGCTCCACCAGGCAGCTCACAGCTGTCAGTCCAAAGCAGAGGTGACCCCAAGCTGAGCACCTGCCCCTGCACCCCCTTAGCCCTCCCCATCTGGTCCCCGTGAGAGAGGGCCTCTCTCTTCATTCTCTGTTTTGGAGAATGCAACCCAGGGTGGCAAATTCCACCAGGCAGCAGAGCACTTAGCCAAACTCACAAAGGACTTGTGTATTGTATGCCTAATCCAGGGGCATTTTGGGATTCCCATCCTAAAGCCACATACCAAATCACACAAAAGCCATTTTCACCTGGGCTCGGGGGTGTTGTTCCCTCCTAATGCACTGTGACAGGCTGCCCCACTGCTTCCAAATCACAGCTCTTTGATCTCCTCATTCTAAAGGAATATGAGATTCAGGACTGCTGGTTGTATCCAGGAGCTGTCAAGTTCCACTAATCTGCCTCCCTTTCACATGACAGCCAGCTGGTGTTTACCTCTGCAGCCACATTCTGGTGTGGAATTCCAAAGTCAGGGAGCTTGGAGGGACCTTGGGTCGCCTGCACACCGTCAGCTCCTGCAGGACTTCGTCCAGTTTATGCCCAGGTCTGTGCAAACCCCTCTGTCCTATTTAGCAGGTGGATTTGGTTACCTGGAAGGATTCCAGGCTGGCAGCACAGCTCTCTCCCTGCATGGAGCCCTGGCAACTCAGCAGTGCAAGATCCAAACTCTTTATTCACCCCTGTGTTTCACCTGATATGATCAATGCTGCAGTGAGTGCTCATTTCCAGCAGCATTAAATGCTCAGCTCATCAGTGTGTGTGCTAACAGTCACACAGGAGACTCTCTCTCTGTTTTCTGGTAACAGAAACCACAACAGAGCACAATATATTCTATTCTACTGCACCTGTGACCAGCTCCCAGCCAGGCACTGCGACCTCACCGCCCACCAAGCACAGGTGCATCTCCAACCCTTTGCTTTAAACCAGCCAGAGAGCCAACACCCTGGGAAGCCATGTGATTTCTAAGACACTAGAGAAGAACTTGGAGAATTTTCAAGTTGTCCACACCTCCAGGCACTTCTGCCACTGATGCTGAGTGCACCAGCCTGGGCTGTTTTGAAGGTCACACCATAGGATCCCTGCTATGCTGCAGCCTGCAGCTGAGCACTAAATGCAATCCTCTCCAACAGTGAGGTCTGGGACACTCAGAAGAAAATGTGACCGTATCTGTCCAAAATATAATTGAGAAACTACTGCCACAAGGGCAGCACATTGTAGCCTTCATTTACCATCTCATGGTTTCATTTCATTTAGTCATTTCATGACTAAAAAGGTCAAAACCTCCCTTCACCAAACTGGTTTGAGTGAAAAGGTGTGTATTTCTATCTGGTATCAGGGATCCTGTCTCCAGCTCTTTCCAGATGTGCAGTAAGAGCACAGTTCCTAGTCTTCCTCATCTTCTAAAGACCAGAAACATCCTTGGATCAAAACCACAACAAATTACAGCAGCCACCATCTCCACAGCTGCATGTGCAAGCCACCCATGCAGTGAGTGTGTGTGAGTTTTATGTGGCCATCTGGATGCTCATTTTCTAGACAAGAGGACAAGGAGAAGCTATAAAGTTAAAGGTTTTTTGTTTGACCCTGTAAGGGTCTTCATGCACTCTCCTCTCCCTCACTCCAACTTAAAACCAATTCTCTCTTGGACTTTGCTGCTGCTACAGCCAGAATTTCCTTTTTGCCTCATTAGCCAGAGCAGTGGCTAGTTTTGAAGCTTTACTAACACTTCCTTCCTTCTCCCCATCCATTATGCTCCATCAGACATCATCATGGTTCAGTGAGAAAATAATGAAGAAAAATGTACATTCGACAGTTTGCTGAGACTGCCTGCTCTGCTAGTCTCAATCCTGCTTTTTGTTAATTCCTGAAGCACTTCTGCCAGGCAATACCTACTCTGCAGCAGGAAGCAGCAGTCCTGGAATCCCAGAATCCCAGGTCTGTTTGCACACAGCAGCAGAGGGAGATGCTGCAGTGGACCTGGCAGTTCTGGTTCATGGAGTTCCCACTGGCCATGTCTCTCCTCCCTATGGATACAGCTGAACATGTGCATGGAGCTCTGGGCTCCTCAGACACTTACCAGCATTTGTGCCAGGGAGACACAAGCTGTGAAAAGAGCCAAAACATCCCACATGCTTGGGAAGAAACACACCATGTAGTTGACCATCAATGTACACAGATTATTCCCTCCCCACCACCATCCATCCAAAGAAATCCTTGAGCCAACACTGCCAAAACAGCAGTGACATTTCAAAGTAGCCACACTCAGATTAACCAGCACTTTTGTTGGCTCCAAAAGAGTCAACACAAGCTGATCTTACAGCCCCAGACACACCAGGCCTCCTGCTGCCATTCATGTGGCCACAAGCAGAGATCAGAGCTTCATGCTCTCATCCTTCATCACTCAGTGCCTGGGCTGGCTCCCTGCTTGGCCCAGACCCAAAACCAACATTGTCTGCAGCAAACACAGAATTGTGGCCACCTGGGCTGTGGTGCTCCACTGGCTCTCACTCAGAGCAGTGTCCCCTACAGTTACCAGCTGGGGTAAATAAGAGGGATCATGGCAAAACAAACATCAGCAGGTCATCCTTAATTCAGAAATTGTGCTCTGTATTCCCAACCAGCACCACCAGACGCCTCGTCCTTCAATGTATAGACACTTTTCAACTTGCAGACCAAGAACCCCGGGGAATCCTGAGATAATTCTACAAAGGGTAATTAAGAAAAGTGAGTCTGTTGTTAATGGCCTTAAATTAGCTCTATGGGGATCCATGTACTCACTGAAAAGTTTTTTTAATAAGAGAAAAAGAAGGTTTACATGGACACTCACTGCACAAAGAGCTCATTCTCCAGAGTGGCAGAAGTCAGAGACACCTTCTTGTCCCCTCTCCTGCCCACATCACATCCCTGCACTGTCTGGCATTGCTGACCAGCTCTGTATGTGGTGACCTCCTGCTATGCTGCTTTTCTACAGAAGCTCAGCCCATGAAAACCAAAATCAAACAGCAAAAGATCTCTGCACTGAGATGTAAGCAGAAGAAAACTTCTTTCCTAAAAGTGGTGTTCATGAAATTGAAAACAAACTAACCTGGAGACAGCTCCTGTAACACAATATTACTGATCAAATATTACAGCAGGCTCGCTCTGAAGAGAAGCCCCTTGCCTTGCCACATGTGCCCAGTCCTCTCTAAACTTCATTAAAGTCTAGTAAAAAATAAATAAGATAAATATCATTTGCATTTATTATAGGAATTAGAAGAGCTTGCCAGATGGAGAGCTCTCCTCCAGCAGGGCTGTTGTTTTCCAGGAGAGACGAGCACTGGCACTACCCAGCTGTTTGGGGCCTGTGATGTTCCCACTCCTGGAAAACCATCGCCCCTGGCTTCTCCCTGTAATTAGTTGGTGCTAATACCCTTGGCTGGGCTCTGGAAAAGTCACATTCTGAAAGATCACCCTTGTGAACAGCTGTACTCAGGAGACAGAACGTCACCACTGCAAGCTGTCAGCCAATTCATCTCCAGCAAAAGTCAACCGGGCCAGAAAGTGAGAGTTCTTTATCTCAGGACAGCAGATTGAGCGGGGCTTTGATTGCTGAGCTATGCTAATGAACCTGGTTTGTGACACGAGGTGCTTGGTGGTGGCTCTGTTTGACAACACGGCACTGTCACACCCCTCCTGGGGCACACACAATCAGCTTAAAGCTGTGGCTGTCTGGATGCAGAGAAGAAATCGTGTAGGGGTCCCCTCAGCATGGCACCTTATCAAAGGCATCATTAACAGCTGCTCGTGGGGTGGCAGGAGCCTCTCCTGGGTCAGCTCGGTTCAGTTCCCTCCTATTCTTCCCTCCCTTCACAGGTTTTTCTTCCTAAATGGTGACTTCTGTAAACATCGCTGCCAAATCATCTGCAGGGGAGCAAAATGATACCAAGAATTTAGTGTTTCCTCACAGATAAGAGCTGTGTCTGGTTTTAAAAGGAGTTAAAACAAATGGTGCCCAGGGAAAAGCAAACAGACAAAAGAATATGAGCTGAAGTCCTTCTTGCTGACTTCTTGAGTCAAAGTCTGCTTCAGCCTGCATTTCACTTTTCTCCTTTTGGGTTAGGAGCTGTAGTAATGAAAACAGTTATTTTAACACTCATATTTTGGAAAATAATCAGAGAATCACAGAATGGTTTGGGCTGGGAGGGATCTTAAGGATCATGTAGCTTCAACCCCACTGCCATGGGTAGGGAAGCTTCTGCTAGATCAGGTCACTGAGAGCCTGATCATCAATACCTCCAGGGATGGGGAGTCCACAGCCTCCCTGGGCAAAATAATAGCCCAGGTGGACACAAGGCTACAGATTTCCTTGTCCAGATATCAAATGCTGTTTCATTTGCCCCATTAATGATGAGGCTTGCTTGCCACAGGGAGCCCAAGCCGCATTTCCATGGGTAAGGCCAGGGCTCAGCATCTTTAAAAATCATTAGTACTTAAATGTGGCATTATTATTCTTCTGGCACTACCCAGGGATGTGTGCAGGCATCGCAGGCCCCGTGTGCCAGACACTCTGCAAACATCCATTTCCCCAGTCCCTGAGATCTTTTAACCTGGGGGCCAACCCTGCACACACTCACACGCTCAAGTAACCAGCAGCATCTCATGGCCCCGCTGAAATCAACACAACTGATGAATGGAATGAAATCAGTAATTACCCATGTGCTTAATTATTTGCAGAACTGGGGGCTAAGTGCTTCATTTTCAGCTTTTCGCTTGAAAATATTGGTTCTAATCTGGTGTGCCTCACTTTGCACTCAGTCCCACAAGGAGCAGCGTGGTCTGGCCTAATTAAGCAAAAGCACTTAACGAAGTGTTTAACTTGAAGCATGTGAACAAACCCATTGACTGAACACTGCATTGCTTGGCTTGGATGGCAGGATGGGGCCCCCAGCCCAGGTGTTAGGGGGACAAAATTGAGGGAAACATGACCCTAACCCCAAACCTGTCCAAGGCCACGTGCTCAGGGTGTTGGACACCCCAGGGCTCCCCTGGCTGCTGCCCAGCAGAGTGGTGGGAGAGACAGGAGCCCTGGCAGGGCTGAGGATCCACCAATGTGTCCCTTGCTCCCCTCCTGGGTGGCACCCAGGTCTGTCTGTGCAAGGGGGTGCACGGAGGCAGTGCTGGGATTTAAAGAGAAGCTGCAAATGTTCTCTTTAATTAACTGACTGGGAGCCTTCATGCTCAAAAGCTCATCCCTGATTTAACACTGGCCACAGCTCCCACTCTGCAGCAGGGGAGCAGCCCAGCCCTGCTCAGCCCAGATGTCCCCAGGGGCTGGGGCAGAGGGGACATCCCTCTCTGCCAGACTGGGACAGGCACAGGTCAGGGTGGGGACTTGCAGCCAAGCCCCTCTGCACCTCTGCCTTCCACCTCTTTTTTTTTTTTGCCAGGCTGAGGAGTACCTGGAATGGGCATGTGGATGAGGAGACCCAGCTCTTCTCAGGCCTTGGCTACCTGGGACAAAGCCTCCAACCATGGCTTGCTTCTTACAAGCCCTAATTTTAGGCCCTTTAGGACACAAAATAATGATAACACACTCCCTGGAAAAAAAATCCCCTTGGGCCTGTGTAAAATTAGCAGCGTGCTGACTGTCCCACTTTCACTCCTGCTATGTGGGGCAGCCTGGCTTATTAATACACTGGACTCATTTCAAGATCCTTTGCTTTCCCCCTTGCAGAGGGAGCCTGGAGGCAGCCAGGATCTTCTGCTGCTTCTCCCAGCAGTGCCAGAGGTGCCCTTCTTACCCTGGCAGACACAGCCTCCTGCACACCACCTGGGAGGGCAGCAGGAGAGGACAGGGCAAGGTGGAGGAGCTGCAGGCTGCCCTGCTGTTGCAGGGGAGGAAGAGGAGGGATGTGCCCTTTGCTGGCACAAGAGAACCCCAACGATGAGGGGGAAGCACAGCTTGGACTCTCCAAGGGGGAGAAGATAAACCTCAGGTGCTCTCCACCCTCCAGAGCCTCTGGCAGCAGCCTGGCAAGGCAGCAGGGAGTTCAGTGCCGCTGCTGGAGGGAGTTGTCCTTCTGTCCTACACACACACAAACACACACCCTCCCCTGGAAACAACCACAGACTAACAGGAAAACTTCTTGAAAGTGCCATCATTACCATAGTTCAATGTTAGTGTGAAATACAACCTCTGCCCAGGAGCTCAGAGGAGGTTGGTCCCTTCAGGCCTGTTGTCTGCCCAGGTGAAAACCTCCTGACAGGGCTCCCCAGGGAAAGGGAATTTCAGAGGTGCTGTGAGATTTCTTCCAGTGTGGAAGAAAAATCCCAGCTAAACTGCAATGTGCAAGGAGAAACCTGGGGAGAAAAGGGGTGCTGACCCCCTCCATATCTACATTAGAGCCATTTAAGGAGAGGGAACCTCAGCTAAAAGAGCAAAGTTTTCAGAAATAAAGTTTTTCATAATGTCACACAGCCTGTTCTTTCACTCCAAACACTGACCTGCTCCAACATTGTTTTATTCACACTGTTCACAGTGAGTGTTGTGACACTCCAACCCTGAGCCAGCTCCCCTGTTAAATACTGATTTAACCTCAGCTCAAACAAAACCTCAAAAATTAGCACTCAATTTTTTTCAGATATGGAACACAACAGCATATGAAGACAGAGAGGAAAGGAAAGATCTGGGGGAAAATGATGTTGTGTACCTGAAGCAAGAAGAGTGTATAAACTGCCCTGGCTCCACACAGCCTCAAGAGCTAAGCCTATAAATCAAATACATTTCAGTAAACAAAAAAAAAAAATCTACTGGAATGGCACTGTTTTTACCTGTCTAGGTTTGGGGGTTTTTTCCTCCCATGGGGACAGCAAGTTTGCTTGGGTTTTATTTTTTTCTCCTTTCTACAAGGTACATTATTCCATTTAAGTGCTCGTGTGTGTTTATTAATAGAGCAGAAATGAGTGAACAAGGAGATGCTCTGGGGAGGCTGAAAGCCTGCACTAGAGCAGTGAATCAGAGGAACAAATCCATTTAGGAAAATGCTCATTTTAAGACAAGTTCCTTTCACATTTATTTTCCTCTACACCCCTAACATAATCAGACACAGTGACGTGCCAGTCCTACAACACCATGTACACACCCCAGGCAGGACTCTCCAGCTGCATCTCCTGATGTTGTGCTAAAAAACAATCAGAAAGTGACCAACAGCAGCTCACACTTGCTGGGAAGCAATGAATGATCACTAGAAATGTTTAGAAAGCATCCCTCACTCGGGCTGTAGAGGAGCCCCTGTAAGACTGACACCATCACAGCTATTGCTGCCAGGTAGTGGGATGGAAGACATAAAACCTGAGATGATTCTGGCCCTCCACAGTGTATCCTGTATCCCCAGGTGAGCCCCAGGGCTGCAAAGACCTCCTGAGCTGGGGGGGACAGCTCAACAGCTCCTTGCAGAGGCTCTGGGGACATCACCGCTCGCTCCAGAGCGGGGAGAGGATCCTGCTGTGTCCACTGCTGCTGACAAACCCAGAGCAAGGACCTGAGGAAATGCACACACAAAACCCCCCGCAAATGTGGGCACAAAGCAGTGGAAAAGCAGGTCCCCAGAGCTGGCCTGGAAAAGGGAGTCAGAGGAAAGTCCAAAGAAACAGAGTCAGAAGAAAGTGAGGCACACGGGGAAAACGTGCCAGCAAAGGTCACCAGAGAAGGAAAGCACAAATTGTCCACTTGCTAATGAAAGGGGTTTAGTAATGTGAGAAGAAATATTTCAAGAGCAGCTGATCACTTATCAGAGCCCCCCTCAGCTTTGGCAGTGACACCAGACAAAAGCTACCTGGGACCGCAGAGCTCCCTGAGGACACCAAAGATCACAAGTATTTTATTCATTTACTGTCCCCAAAGGGCACTGTTATTTACTTGCTGTCAGTATCTCTGCTGGGCAGTTTCAGCTCTCTCTTGGCTTTGCTAAAATCGTTTCCCAGCCAGTGGGGGCTGCTGCTGGGTCCAGCAGAGCCAGGACAGTCTCTGCTGTTGCCGTGTCCCCCAGCAATCCCCAGCACCAAACCCGTGGTTACAGCTCCTGTGTGCTCCCCAATGAGATTAGCTGATTTCAGACAGTGCCTCGTGAAAGCTGAGCTTTTCCATGCCAGCATTTGCCTTTCCAGCCTGAAAGCACACGGCTGGAAGATTGGCCTGGCATTCAGGCTGCAGCATGTGACTCTTTAATGAGGGAGGTCTATGAACTGCAGGACTAATGCACACAGCTCCCCGACGTGACCTGCTCCACTGGAGTGGAAGGATTTCTTTTTTTTTTTTTTTTTGTGATTAAGGCCCACTATGGGGAAACAAACCTATTCTTGGCTCTTTCACAGCCCTAGCAGGTGATTATGAACAAATTCTATAGCCATGTTCTACCTCAGGAGTGCCCCACCACAATAATGAGATAAAAATGCCCTTTCTCACAGGAGGATGCAGCAGGTTCAGGAATTAGAGGGATGAATGTCACAGCAATGCTTGTAAAATGTAAAGACTAAAACTGGAGCAAGCCCTGCAGCGTTGGCTTTGAAAGCCTGCGTGGAATAGCTGGATGAGAGTGGTCTTTTGGATCTCTGAGCAACACCTGCAGCAAATGTGGCTTCACTGCTTCCCCCCTCCCTGCCATCCCAGCCAACAGCAGCCTGCTTGGAAAACATCAGGAAGGAGAAGCCAGCAAGCAGAGCAGCTGTTACATGGCTGGGTGTCAATAGGCACACAGGGCACCAAGGGACAGGTTTTCCTCTCTCCCTCCTTCAGGTACCACCCTGCTGGCTGGGCTCTGGCTTCTCCTGCACAAGGGCAGAGGGCAGCTTGCTCCTGAGCCACCTCTTCCCCCACCTTTAACATTAAGAAGGAAGTAAATCAAAGAGACTGAGGTACTCAGGCACCAACATGGCAGGAAAAGTGTCTTTTCCCCATTTTCAGTTCAGTATTTGCATGCTTACACTGACAGATATTGCAGCTGAAGGTGCTGCATGGCTCAGAGGCTGAAGGCAGTCCCTGCAGGAGCAGGGATTTCCTCAGAGCCTTAGAATTTCCTCTAATTCACTTCTGAAGAAACAGTGAAATAACATTTTCTATCTGCTTTTGCAGGAGAAAGTCACAAACGAGAGAAAGTGAGTGATTAACTAGAAAATAGTAAAAGTGGAGCTGCCCTGAGGAGCTGCAGCCCCAGCCCATGTGCAGACTGTGCTGCTTCAGTGAAACCAGTGTAGGGTCAGCCCTGTCCTGCTTCAGTGAAACCAGTGTAGGGTCAGCCCTGTCCTGCTTCAGTGAAACCAGTGTAGGGTCAGCCCTGTCCAGCTCACACAGTTCCACCCCTGATGTCACAGAGTACCACGAGTAACTTCTGTGCAAAAAGCTTTTGCTGTTCTCCCCCCATTCTTATTCAGAAATATTGTCCCATCTGCTTTAAATTGCTTCATACTGGTGGGTTTTTCTCTGGCTTATTGCTCCATTGCTCTTCTCCCTGTTTATACACATTATCTCCTGGTTTTCCACAGAGCAAGTAAAAGCCAACCCAGATTTTCATCTTTCACACACCTTTCTTCTTTTTTCTTTTTCTTTTTTTTTTTCCCTAAATCACTTCAGGACTCCCACTGTCCTAGGATTAGTCCAGGTTTTTGGTGGTTGTTTGTTTTTTGGGGGTTTTTGTGTGTGTGTGTTTCTTGTTTGGTTTTTTGGTTTGGTTTTTTTTTTGGTTTTGGGGTTTTTTTTGGTTTTGTTTTTGTTTTTTGAGTTTTTTTTGCAGCCACAGAACAAAAATATTATGGTTACATAACAAAACCAGGGCTTTCCATTGCTAAGAGCCACGGGAAGGGAGGAGGGCAGAGCTTGGCCTCTGCCACAACCACAGCCAGTGCTGCCAGCCTGCTTCAAACCACACTCAGCCCTCTGCCAGTGTGGGCAGCCTCTGTGTCCTGTGTCCACAGCAACTCAACAACCAAGTTATGGTAGCAGAAAAATGGCTCAAATAGCTCAAATAACAACGGGTTATTATGGGATGGTGATCACTGGACAGGGGAGAGCAGCACTGCCCCAGACCAACAGGAGCAGCAGGGCTAGGTGAGCAGCCACACCTCCCAACCCTGCTCACTGCTCCTTTTCCTAAATTCAGGTTCACTAAAGGCTTCCCTGGAGCATCCAGTGTGGTTTCAATGGAGGTCAGCAAACACTGGAGGAAAACAACAGAAGCCTCCATGAGAAAATATTTCAGCTGTTTTTCAAAGACATAAAAATCAGTGATACAAAAAAATGCTGTACTGAAGCATCTTAAAAATCTAACCCACCATTTTTTTTCTCATTATGAAGAATATTTTACAAAAAAAACCTCCTTCAAGTAGATGCAGCTGCCTGCATCCAGTGAGCAAGAGGTATAAAGCCTGCCCTCAGACAGCATTTCAGGCAGCATTTAATAAAATCCCAAAGATCTGAGTGCTGTTTGCCACACCATATAGTGTTTCCAGGAGTAGATCTAAACATTTAGATATAAACATCTCTGTCCTGTTTAAAAAATCTTGGAAGTGCTGACAGTGTGGTTGTGTTTTGCCTGATGATAATCTGAAAGGAATTGGGGAGAGAAGGGGGTTGGAGTGAGGCTGTAAAAAACACAATGAAAACCAGCACCACCACCCAGACAGTCCAGCACAGATTATACAGTTAGGGATTTACACATTAAAATATTAACATGGTGTCTCTGGCAAAATTCATTCATGGTAAATCAAAGACACCATGACTGCATTTGTGTAAGTCCCAGAATTTAAGAATAATTATTTTATTTCTATTTGTTTCATTTCATAGTAACTTTGACCCTCATACACCACTCTATTCCAAAGCATGTTGAACATCTTTGAATTCCAGTGTTGTGAGGTTTTGAGGCATTGCTGAAAAGCAACACAGCAGCTCTGTCTGCTGCCTTAAAGAGAAGGAATTCTGGCAATTTTTAAAACTCCATTAATATGAAATAACCCTGTTCTGGGAAGGGTTTCACCTCTGTTCCCTCTTTTGCAGGCACTGTCATTGCAGCAGCATTTCTCCACACCACAGCCATGGCCATGGCCAAAATAACTGTTTAAATGAAACCACCTGGGTTCTGCATGGATGAATTTATGGTGGGAGGCCTTCATGAGGGGCAGCAAGACGTATCAGAGATGGGTGAGACCTGGCACGTGTCAAAATAAAACACTGACATTTTTTAAATTTCTCATGATTTCTGGGGAAAAAGAAATCAGAAATGGTAAAATGAGAGGGTTTAGATGTTTTATTACTTTTAAAACTGTTTTAAAACTTTTTTTAAAACTGTTGTTCAAATACTGATTAATTCCATGTATTTGAAACACTTCCACTTCAGTAAAGGCTTACAAGTGCACTTTTCAAAGGGTACATTTTGCTTCCAATACACAATATCCAAATATATTGCTTCCAATACATATCTAGGCTCTCAGGAGCATCATTAATTTAGAGAAAAATCCAACCAAATCCCAGCACTGTTAATTTTTTATTATCATTGCTATTTTTTAACCTGATATAAAATCAGTTCCAAAATCAGTTGCTTTTCAGTAGCATGCACTTTCAATTTTTATAACATCTGGGTTTTAAACTTAGAGAAAAGTTATCCATTAGTTTAGGACATGATGGTGTTTATTTGTATTCTATTTACTTCAAAAGGGAAGATCACTCATATTCATCCAGAGAGCTATAACAATTTGGTACCAGGACAAAACTGCTGAGGAAACCAAAGATGAACCCTCCAGAAATTTGAATGGTAGAGGAATCTTCTCACAATTGAACATACTTATGAATAGATATTTTTGGTTTTGTCAGCTGCTCTTTTGGCTGGGTAACAAAAGTGGCTCTTTGTGTCTCAATAATCTCAATAAAATCATTATTAAAAATGAATAAACAAAGATAAAACTAGCAGGAGTCTTCTCATTGATTTCAGTGGAATCAGGATATAATGAGCTTGTCTTTTTAAAGGATCAGGATCCAGGGACATATGGGAAATCTGCATTTACATTTGTGCATGTGCCTGATATCTTCTAAGTGGCCTATACCATCAATTGTTCTGCCTATTTAGAAAATGGGATTTAAATCAGTTTTTCTCTGTGTCTCCTCAATGTCCTCACCTCTGCTCTTACTTTCAGGTCCTTAAAGCAATGCCTTTTCTGGTCTCCTTCCCCAGCAGTAAAATGTCCTCATCACCACTCTTGTCCACCACTAGCAAGCATGTCCTTGGCAATCTGCATGCCAGCAAGGGTTTGAAATGCAAACACATCCATTTCTCCCTCTACAGCTGGCTGTGTCTTTGGAAACCTTGTTTTTTTCCATGAAAGTTTCATAAACAAAATTCCATTACACTGAATTATACCTCACTTTAGTTATTCTGCTACTGGAATGGACTAAAATACCCACTTTTCCATTTCTCCAGCAGCCCATGGGCTGCAGTAAGACAACAGTGCCTAAACTTGAAGTGTCCAAGGCCGGGTTGGATGGGGCTTGGAGCAATTTGGGATAGTGGGAGGTGTCCCTGCCCATGGCAGGGGGTGAAATGGGATGAGCCTTAAGGTCCCTTCCAACCCAAAACCTTTCTGTGACTCTGTGTCCACAGCAAGCACATCGTGTGAGCTGTTCTCTGTAGGGTGGTGAGGTGTGTTGGCACTGTCACAAAATGCTGCAGCCAGCCTTACAGGCTGAGGAACCCCAGCAGCACAGACCTGAGCTGGGGCACAGGGCAGAACCTGGAAACCAGCTGACAAAGCTCCAGGTGAGGCTGTAAACAAGGAATTGCCACCCAGGAGTTTCCAAGAAGCTCCATGGTGATCTTTTCTCAGCTAGGTAAGATCCTTCCTGGAAGAAAACATGAAATCATCTCCTAATAAAGCAGCAGCTGACACAGCTCAGTGATGACTGAGGGACAGGATTGTTCACTGCCAAGGAGCTGGCTGGGGAGAGGCAAGGGAGTCCCAGGCACCTCAGGGGGTAGGATTGAATTCCCCAGCTCCATGGGGAGCATGGAGGAGGCAGGGCTTTGTTCAGAGATGCTCAGACAGGTTTGGGATCGTGGTGGTTCCTCAGCTGAGCTTACAGACAGAGAGGCAGGGATCCTCAGAGCTCCTGCCCTGGATCTGCTGGATCTCAGAGCTTGGGCAGAGCCCAGTGTTTGGTCCCTCTCCTTTTTGGGGTGCCAGCCCTGGCACAGCCATCAGGGTGAGCCTCTCTGCTGCTGAGCACCATCCCCATGGGGCAGGACATGCTGTCCTTCCATCTGCCCTGCCTCCCCAGGGCCCTGCTGGGATTTAAAAATATCCTTTCCCAGACTCTTAGCAAAGACACAAATCTTCTGGTTTGCAGTTTAACTCCTAGGGCAGCCCATGGTACAAATGCTGGGAAGCTGCAGGACTACCAGGCCATTTGGACACCAAAGGCACAAGAATTCCAAAGGCTTTGCATGGAATTTCAGATTGTATCTTTATTTTTAAAAGATAAAGGGAGGCTGTGCAGGGAAATACCACCCTTCAGAATCCACCCACTACTACAAACAAAATGCTGAGCTAGAGGAACCTTGTTCTGAACCTATTTTTATGCTCCTCTTCAGTTGTACACAATGTCTGAGGGTTGTACTGTAGCAAAGGATGCAAATCTTCCTGTGCTCCTGGCATTACTGGTGCAATTCCCACCGGAGGGCCATGTTAAATTTAGAGCCCACAATTCATACAGGAAGATGACAAGTTGCAGAGAGTTCAGAAAAGAACATGAAGGATGGAAAAACAGCATTTGCAGCTAAAGGAGCTTCATCTATTCAGCTTGTGAAAAGAGGAGTCGAAGGGATGACTTGGTTAAAGAATATCAGTGTTCACAAGGAGAATTAAATGTTGAGATCAGGGTCCTCAATTAGCACAGGAAAACCTTGACACTGAAAGCAGGCAAGTCCTGACTGGAAACATGAGGCACATGTTTACCAGTGTAAATAGTGAATTTATTACCAAAGCCAGAGCTGAAGCAGACAGGATGACTCTTCATTACAGGGTTTTTAATAACATTTGAATGGTTTTTTCCTGAAAAGACATGTTGAAATTCAAACAAGCACAAACAGAACCAGCCTTGTGACCTGTATTGTCCAAGGGAGAAAACAGTAATGCTTCCCTTTTTTCACATTCATAGCCTTCTCTCCCTTCCACCAGCAGTCCTGACAGTAATTCCAAGTGTGTAACAGCTGAGAGCACAATTCTGATCACAGATACTCCTGGCAGATCTGCTCTCTGTTTGTGCAAGCACCAAGGAGATCTCTCATCACTCTGCCAGGAGCCTCTCAATATAAAATATAAAAGCCATAAAATATCATTGTAGTGACACTGGTGCTCCCTTCTCACTGCCTGAGGCCAGGGGCAGCACAAAATCCACCTTCTCACTCCCCTCCTCCTGGTGCCTACCAGCAGCAGAGAATCCTCTGACACATCCTGGTGCAAGCAATTCCAGCCAGCCTTCAGTTATCCATCCTGCATTTCCCTAAATCCAACCAGTTCTCAGTTATCCATCCTGCATTTCCCTAATATCCAACATCCACTGTGCTGTAACCCACTCCTCTGTGTCCTATCCAGCAGGATCACATAGAACAGATTATTCCCTCTTCTGAAGGCGTTTAAGACCATTTTCATGCCTCACTAAAGTCTCCTCCTGACTTGACAGCACCAATTCTTCCTCCCATTCCTGAGAGGCCACAGCTCTCATTAGTTTTTGCTGCTGGATTCCTTCCAAGTGGTCTCCTGCTCAAAACACCACCCCCCAAAACTCCACGTGGGGCTGCAGGACTTCCACAAACACACCCCAAAACCCCGAGCTCTGTCACGTGTGCCTGAGAGCAGAACTTGGCCCTCTTTTAATCCCATTGCCTTTATCAGCCATATAATGTTTTGCACATTATCACCCCAATTATAGAGGCTTGTAGGTGATAATGAGATTGCACTGGATATATTCCAGCAAAGCACATTCTAGGTTTTACTAACTTCATTAACCAAGAAAAGCTGGTTGATGGCTGAAAAGTGCAATGATGCACATAATCACACCAGTTGCTTTGCTACTACAATTATATTATTAAGATGGATCTTTGAGGTACAATTTTCATGTATAATTAGTGGGTTATCCCTTCAGGGAAAAAAAAAAAAAAAGTAATTCAAAAGCACCCAAAGGTTTGAGCAAAAGAGTTCTTACTGAAAACACAAATGAAGTCATGCTCTCGGGTCAGACTCTGAATGGGATTTGTGAGAAAACAGGAGTGCAAGAATTTAGAAACTGAACACAGGCTCCTCGAGGATGTGAAATGCCAAAGGTGCAATCCAAACTCTGTGGTGTCCATGGGTTCCAGGCTGTGACTTCTGAGAAGACAACAGAGCAGCTGAGAGACTGTATCAGCAATGTAAAACAGTTAGACTGATTAAAAAATTATTTCTTGGTGTTTTAATGACTTCTGTGTTCTTCAGTTGTTTATTTTCTGGGACATCACTGTTCTTCCCAATAGGGACAAGTTCAATTTCAGATCAAGAAACCACCAAGCAGGCAGGACAATGGAGAACCCTCTGCTTACTCCTTTACCAAATAACAAAACAGAAAATGAGTGTAAATTTTAACAAGCAATTTCCAAGTGCAAGCCTGACTTTTTGGATTGCTTTTCTCTTTCAGCTAAATTGTGCTTATCAGCTTGACAGAAAATGCAATGACTTGTGTTTTTCACAAGGAATTTTTTACTAATTTAATCGAGTTGTCAGAAGAAATGCTATTATCCTCACCATGTGAAATTAATATATCAGGAACTTATCTACTATCTTGCATGTGTGCATGACATTTATATGGATCATTGCAACTGATCTCTTCTGCTTGGTAAAATTTCACACAATACAAAATCTTCAGAACTGAATTTTCTGATTGCCTAAAAGTCCTTGAATTTGGCTGGCTCTGCCAAGGAGCTTAGCAGGAGACTTTGCTGGATTTAATCAGCCAGCCAGACCTCAGAAATTCTGCTGGAATTCTTGTTGCTATTAGAAATATGCACTAGCATTTGCTAATTCAGTTCAGAACTGATTCAGAAACTAAAAGCAATAAATCTTCATGCAAGCATTGAGCTCTCTCAGGGATATCCTGGAGCAGTGATTGTTTGGAGAGGAGGAATACATAAAGGAATGCAGAGTGTCTAGCCAAAATTTTATTTGAAATACTCTTTTCAATGAATCCAGAGACTTGTCCAAAACAGAAAACCTCTGATTTTTCCCAAATGCATTGACTTGGCTTTCCACTTCCATGAGACAAGAAAGCAGGGGCAGCAGGAGATGAAACCAGTACACAAACTCTTGGCCACCCCCTTTAAGCAAGGAGGAGTTTCATCACTGATATTAAACAGGAGTTTAATCTGCACTGTGAGTCACCAAGACATCTTTCTGTGCCTTAAGAGCTCCGTGGTCTCCTGAAATCTAACAAAAACTGCCAACTTTGAGAAAAACTGCAGGTACTGTGGCAAGGCCTGCCATGATAAGCACATAATTCATGTTTGCTGGGCTGGGGTTTCATTTATTATTACCCTGGAGTTAAAGGAAAGTGTGAAACAACATTACCTGCAGGCAAAGCCCACTGACAGTCCAAAATTCAATGTGTGAAACCTCCAAAATACCCCCAAGAGGCACGAACCTGACACAGCTGCTGGGGCAGACTCTGACAGAGGCACATGACAACAACCTGCCAGCCACAAAAAGCTCCAGAAATGAACCCTGGCTGCAGAGGAGTGCAGCAGGCTGGGGGTTTAACCTCAGCATCCCCAAAGGCACAGGCCAGGCCACAGGGTGTGTCAGCAGGTGCCATTGGCTGCAGCTGAGCAGCTCAGATCAGAGAGCTCCTGCTCCCCAGATACTTGAGTTTGAGGTCACAGAGTCACAGAATGATTTGGGTTGGAAGGGATTTTTAACCTTGTTCCAGCCCTCTTGTCACAGACAGGGACACCTTGCACTAGACCAGAGCCTCATGCAGCCTGACCTTGGACATCCAGGGATATTCAGAGATAGTCAGTAATAATAAAATTCAGTAATATAGACCTGATTTAATTCATACAAAATTGTAAAATTAACACACTTCCTGTGCCATTTCAGGCTCACAGGATCTTTGCAGAGCTACCTGGTTCTCCATTTCAACATGGATTTGCTGTAAAGGGAAATCACATTTGACATTTAGGAACTGAAGTGCTTATAGCATTTATTATTACATTTCCCTGATATATTAATAAAATGCATAAAGACAAACTGTTCCTCGACCAAAAAAGAAATCAAACCTACCTTTTGGTTTTCATAAAAACCATTTGATTTTCTCATGAACAGTATATATGAATTTCTATGCCACTTTGACATCCCTCTCCACAAGTCAGTATATCCTCAGGACAAATATGGTGCTGCTGATGAACATTTGGCTCTTGGCTTTATTTGTGTTCTGCTGTAGTTTGGATAGGCAAGTCAGAACCCTGGCTGGTTGTCTATGACCTTTGCATTCTCCTTTAAATTCCCTGCATTTGCAAGAGATGATGGAAGAGCTGATAGTGCCTACTGTTTATCAGCCACGATAATTAGATTAGATACATTTTTTGATTGTAAAAATAGTCTTGTGATGGATTTTTTTCTTATTTTTTACAGCTTCTATTTCCAACACTTTCAGCAGTGCTCTGAAGATTTTTAAGTCTGTGTCCAGGAAGCACTTTGTCTCCTTCAGCTGACAAACTTTTCTGGGGGGAGAGAAAATTCAGTTTCTCTTCTCTCTGCACTGTCAGAGCATGAAATCTCCTCTCATCCTCTTTGCTGTCAGCCCTGGAGAGGGCTCAGTGTCCCCTCCAGCCCCCACACACCCCCTGAGCCCCCTTCTGCTACAGCCACAGCCAGGCTGGTGCTGGGCTGGGCACTCTGGGCTCTGCTGAGTGCTCAGCTTCGACTGATCTTGGTTCAAGGTGCCATTGCTAGAGAAAAAACAAAACAGGGGAAATGACAGCATTTTGCTGGAAATTCGAGCACTCAAGAGTCAAGCAGAGCCAGTTTAGGTTGCCCATATAACTTTCTGCTGTGATGAGCACATTACTTACTTGATTACAACGATGTATTCTTGGGAGCACCTTTTATTTTCTGCTCCCAGCCCTTTCCAGTGGTCTGCATGAGGTGGAGCAGCAGTTCTTACAGAGCTGGCTAATGCTGTGTGCTGTTCTGCACTTTCAGTGGTTGAATCAAAGTGAGACAGCTAAAAATGCATCACATTCCCCACCAGCTCTGTTGGCCTGGGTAAACATTTGCTGCAGTTACCTGAGGACTGTCATGTAACTCTAAAATGAGTGATCTGGACAGTCACTCCTGCCCCCAGTGCAGTGAAGGTTGTGCTCTACATCCTGAGGGAGTTTGGTGCCCTGTTAAAGAAACACCTGATGTGTTTGGCTATGCTGAAATAGCCCCCTGGGCTTAGCACAGATCAGAGGAGGTGAAACACCACTGCCTCCTTTGCAGTCACATTTCCATCTCCTTGAAGGATCAGCTGCTTCCACACAACAAAAGCAAAAGCACACCTCCAAAGAAAGGCTCCCAAAACCAAAGCCATGTTTTGTGGTTGGTTTTACATCCCTAATCCTCTATCACAGAGAGGTTTTTACCAGTAAAAAGGGGCTAGGATGACTTCTTTATTATGACTTATTTCTGTGCAGCTGGCCTAGAACAGAGACCAGACAGAGCTAAAGAATAAAGTAGGGATTTATTAGGAGGCCTCAATGGATCCACCTTGGGCAGCACAACTCAAAATGGTCACAAAATGGATGACCAGTCACAGGGGCTCTCACTTTAATAAGTTTTGGCCTATTTGCATATTGGAGCTAATTGTCCAATTCCAGCTTTAGCCCATGCACTCCCATCCTGCTTGTTTTTCTCTCTCCAGCCCATGCTGTTTGTGCTCTTGGGCTGAGATTTGGATCATTTGTCCTTGGTGCCCAGCTGGAGCAGGAATTGTTTTGTCTCCCTGCTCTGTGCAGAGAGCTCACCATCCCCTAACGTGAAGCCCAGACCCACACACTAAAGCAGCTCAGAATCTGAAAAATAGAAAAGCTCAAACCTGAGGCATCACATTGAACACCAGCACTGGGGCCTCTGAGCAGACCCCAGGCTGAAGCTCTGCTTCCATCACTCGTGTCTGTATCCTCCACGGAAACCTAACTCACCCATGTGAGTCCCACCAGCTGCTTCCAGTCTTCTGAACAGGACTGCTCTGTGCCATAAACTTCAGCTTTCCAAACACAAGCATCATCTGTTAAGCCAAAAGCTTTAGATAGGATTGCTGAACACCAGGCTGGGAGTCCAAGCAGCACAAGGCATATCTTCCCTGTGTCAGCAGACAGCTCGTGTATTTTCAGTGCTGTCAGAAACAAACCACTCCCTGATATTCCAGAGGGGAGGAAAACTCTTCTAGAAGTGGTGGTGAAGCTAATATTTTAAAAAAGACCCTTCCGAGAACTTGCCAGCCTCCTGGGGGAGCTTGTCAACATCTCCCACATTAAATGAAAGCCACTTTAAAATCCACAGGGGTTTTGAAGAAAAGCTGGAACATATCAAAGCTGCTGGGATGGCAAGCTTCACAACGTGCACAATACATCAACACTTACAGGCAGTAAATCCTCCCCAGCCTCAGGGGAGCTCACAGCCCCCCAGAGTAAGCCCTTTCCTAATGTATCTCTCAAATGAACTGCTAATCTCCTCTCTAAACTTGACAGCTGTCCTGCATGCACTCAAACCCCTCTGTGCTTAAATCCTTCTATCATTCTTGTTAAGTCACTTGTTAGATCATTTTTGCTTTAATACGAAGAAAGAAATCTTTCCTCCAACCCCAAACAAAGGCCTCACTCACCTGCAGCTGGCACATCCACAGATTTCATACATATATGTGTGTGTGTGTGTGTATTCCCAGGACCAATCTTGGACCTTACAAATTCCTGTGGCCAGTGGGAGCTCCCCCACCAGTCTCCCCAAGCAGATTTCTCAGACCCCAGCAGATCTGGTGGCTTCCTGTGCTCAGACCAGCTCAAATTTCTGACACAGTTTCTCACTGGTCTGAGGGAGCAGAAAACTTTCCCCTTGGCTGGGCAGAGTTTGGGCCATGGTGTTGAATTCCCAGTGCCAACAGTTATTTGTCACTTCTGCTCCAGATGAGAGTTTGCCAGGGTTGCTGTGCAGCCCTGCCACAAGGACTCACATGAGACACCACCACGACAGCTGTGCTCCTACACTGCCCAAGTCCTGACAAGGGTTCCCTAAAGGGTGCTTTGGCACAGTCAGAAATAATCCCAACTTCCAGCTGAGGACAAAGCAGTAGTTTTTCATGCAGTTCTCAGTGTTTCAAATATAGAACATTTCAAAGAACACCAAAACACCAATCCTACCTAGAAGCAGCTGCTTGTCCATTAGCTCTTCTTGACCACATATTTTGTTTACTGCTTGAAACTGATGAAGAGTTTCACCAAGACATTGATTCATTCCAATGTCAACAGTGGGATTCCCTGCTCTTGCACCAGCACTGTGGCTGGGTGACCCCAATCAGCTGGCATGAGCTTGGTGCAAGTCTGACAATGCCTGACAGCTCTGCAGGGACCTGAGTGGAGCTGTTGAGCCTTTCTGGAACATGCATGTCCAAGGGCAAAAGTCTGGACAAAGAAAGTAATGAAATAACTCCTGCAACACACCCCAAGCACTTGGATTGCCAGGGCACATGAGCTCTGCTGAGCTGTTGGTCAAACAGGGATGCTGTTACTGCAGTGCTGGTGACAGGTGTCTATCCTTGACAATATTTTCCCAGTGAGGATATTTTTTTTATGCTGCTCCAGGTTCTTCATCGCTCCCTGCATTGGCAGGGCAGGGAACAGGGCCATTTTCCTCTCTGCCTGTAGCTACACACACTGCTACAGCAGTGATATGAAATTATTCACTCTGCCTCTTGAAATGTCTTCAGAAGATGAGATACAACAATTGCTCCAGGAAGTGATGCTCGACCACTCTGACTGATCACCCTGTGCCCTGTCACCCATTGTTACCTCTGCCATTCCCTGCTGGCTCCAGCACAAATCAGGCCCTGAAACACTCTGCTGAAGAGAGCAAAGCTCTGTCACAAAACTGCATCTCAGGGATGAGCTCTGGGCTCAGCCTGACACTCCATAACTGTGAAATGTCCCTGTGGTCACCCAGTGCAGAACCGTGTCCCACACAACGTGGTCTGGAACAGAACTTCCTCTGTGAATGTTTTCAGTACTGAAGGGAGTCACAGTGAGTTCCAGCCAGAGAATTCATGCTCTGAAACACTGCTTCCAGCCAGCTCTGCTCCCTGCAGCCATCCTTGTTGTTCCCTGGTCCTTGACACACCCACTTCCCAGGCACTTCATGCGGCTGGGGACACGGATCCAGCCTCGCGGTGCCCCTGGGGAGGAATTCCTGATACCTGAGCTTATGAAACCTGCCCATTCCAGATGCAAACAAAACACATTAGAAAGCTGCTTTACCTGCCAGAGGAGCATCTGTTAGACTGACAAATCAGGGCCATGCACAGGGGAGAGATATTTACTTCTGACAAAACCCCACCCACCCTGCTCAGCCCAGCAGCTCTCACCAGGGGCTGGAAATTAATAGGATTTTTGCATTGTCAGCTCCTCTTGCCCAAATGGAAAAACACAACCGATATTTCCCAAAGGAGGATCTGGTTTCTTGGATGCCTGACTGGATGGGAACCATTAGGGGCAGCAAAGGGGGCTTGCATCTCCCCACCACGGTCCCTTGTCCTGCAGCATGGCACCTGCCCTGCAAGGACTGACCAGAGGGGTGAGGGCTGGGCCACCAACACCTGGGCTCAGCAGGCCTGACAGGTGGGTGCTGTGGGACACTGCTGCCTGTCCTGCTGCCCAGGGTGCCTGTCCATCCCCCACTGCACACACAGCACTCACAGGCACAGCGTATGTCAGGCCCGTCCCTTCCTAGGGTTGAATATTCCAGACTGGTTCCCCATACCTGAGCAGCATCCAGTGAGGGCACGTACCTCACCTGAGACCCCAGCCACACCTTCTCTAATTTAGTTAATTAAAACCCACTTCTGACAGGGGTGCAAAGAGGAAATCACCTCTGCCCCACACAACTTATTAGCACCAATGGGAAGGCACCTGCTGCCCTATCTCCATGAGCTTACAAGGCTCGCTGGAGCCTCTTCCCACCCGTACGGCCCTGAACTTGTCCTGTGCCCGCAGCGCTCTGCTGCGGTGGCGATTCCCCCCTGCCAGTGCCGGGCCCTCGGAGCGGCACCGCCGCTCCCCGCCGGGCCTGTGCCTTGTCGGGTCCGGCTCACACGGGCTGCTCCCGCATCGTCCTGCGGCTCCGCTCCCGATCCCGGTCCCGATCCCCATCCTCATCCCCTTCCCGATCTCCATCCCTATCCCTATCCTAGTCCCGGTCCCGCTCCTGATTCCGGTCCCAGTTCCGGGCGGAATCCCGATCCCGATCCCCATCCCCATCCCTATCCTAGTCCCGGTCCCGCTCCTGATTCCGGTCTCAGTCCCAATCCCGATCCCGATCTCTCTCCCTGTCCCGCTCCTGATTCCGGTCCCTGTCCACATCTCCATCTCCATCTCCATCTCCATCTCCGGTTCCGGTCCCGGTCCCGGTCCCCGGTCCCCGATCCCCGATCCCCGATCCCCGGTCCGGCCGCACCTGCGGGACCGGAGCGCGCCCCGATCGCGGTCGAGCCACGCCCCCTCCGCCTCTTAGCCAATGAGCGCGAGGGAGCTCTGCCCGACAGCCAATGGGAGCGCGGCGGCCGCGCCCCCGCCCCCTACTTGAGGCGCTCCGCGCGGCCGCGCGCTCGCAGAGGCGGCGGCGGGAGCGGGCGGCGGGAGCGGCCCCGGAGCGGACGGTGCGCCCGGCGCTGCCCCGCACCGCGCTCGAGGGAGGGGCCGCTCCCATGGAGGCATTCCCGGGCACCAAGCTGGAGCAGCACCGGCACCTCCCGCCCGTGGAGTGCCTGCCGGGCGCCCGCTACGGCGGCCGGAGCCACAGCGCCTGCGGGAACGTCTTCAACTCCTG
>VYZP01077253.1:67764-135209 GCA_013400635.1 Hypocryptadius cinnamomeus
GGGGGGGTGGCGGGGGTCCCCGGTGCCCGCGGCGGGGCAGCGCCGCCTTCTGCCGCCCGGCCGGCCCGAGCGCTCCGTGCCGGCGGGGCAGCGGGCGGGAGAGCCGTTCTTCACTGCCGGCTAATAGCAGGGTGTTTAATTAGGGTACAACACTCCGCCTTTCAGCTCTTAAAGCGAACATCGCAGCGATTTCCTTCGCCGGTTTTAAAACCGGTGTGCAAATCGCCGTCGAAGCTGCCCAGGTAATTCACACCTGTTCCCGGAATCGCAGCATCCGAGCGGTCACCCTTCCTCCGGTGGGCACCGATGGCGCTGGTCTCGCAGGTCCCTGTGTGGAATACTCAGCTTTAGGGAAGGTCTGAGGGGAGAAAACATCCAAGTGCGTGTTTGAAAACGTGCTGACTCCGGGCTAGAGTGCAAACCTTGCTGCTGGCAGAAAGGCAGTAAGAGTGGCAGTGGAGAAAGCTTCGATGCAGCTGTGTTTGTGGTGGAGAACGGGGGAAGCCTGGTGGAAAGAGACCTGGACAAAGCAGAAAGCTGTGGCCGTAGGAGAATGGAAGAAAGGGAGGTTGTTTATGTTCAAGAGTTCAGAGAATGTGGCTTTAACTCTTTGCAAGTAAGAGAGATCTACCCATGTGGATAACAAATATCCTTAACTCTGCACAGACTGTACAAAACATAAGAATTAGGCTGAAGTCCTGGACCACTCTGGGTGATGGCAGTTCCTTGGTACTGAATATCAGCCAGGGCTGTATCACTGCTAAGCCCCAAGAAAAAAATGGCTTTTTAAATTTTTTTTTTGTTTTTCTGTTTGTTGTTGTTTCGTTTGGGGTTTTTTGTTTGTTTTCAGGGGTTTTTCTTGTCATTTTTGGCTTGGGTTTTTTTTTTGTTGTTGTTGTTGTTGTTTTTGTTGGTTTTTTGTTTGGTTTTGCTGGGGTTTTTTTGGGTTTTTTTTACCCAGAGGTAGGACAAGGAGCAGCAGCAGTTTGGAGTTTAAGAGTACTCTGGAGCAGAAGGATGGGTGCTGGAGTTTTCAGGGCAGAGGGTCACACTGCTGTGTGGCTTTACCAACATCTGAGATGTGAAGGGGTGCTCAGTCCACAGGGGTTTGCCCTGACAAGAGCAGGGAGGTGAAGAGAGCCTTGTGGAGGAGCTGCTGGGATATCACCAGGAAGATGAGAAAGGAGATAGGTGCTGAGAGAAAAAGGGAACTAGGAAAGTGAAGAGTAATGCACACTTGTGTGGTTTCCTTTTGAAAAGCTGCTCAGCAGGGTGGCAGATGGGGTCAGGAGGGCTGGACAGTCAAGAATGGAGTCAAAACATGTGTGGGATGGGTTGTGGGTGAGGACCCAGGGTTCATTAGTCACTGCTGTTGACTCCCAGCCACAGCAATTAGGAGGGAGAATCTGATTTTGTGTGGAAGTGTTCCCTTAAATCTCCATCAGATGGCTCCAAAGATGGTGTCAGGTCTAATTATCAAATGCAGTGGGGTTTGCATTAAATAACACTCAGTGGCTGCAGCTATCCTTGTGCCAGCCTTGTGCTAAATACATTACATTTTGTCTCTTGCTCTATGGGGAGTGCACCACAGGCTCTAGTAAGCTGTTAAAGCTAGATGTGTTTGGTTTTGTGATTCCTGGTCCACGTAGGTTTAATCTTTGTCCACCACACATTAGAATCAAGCTCCAGTGTGATGCTGTGGGAAGAGTTTTCTTCTGTACTTTTGTTACCTCCC
Organism: Hypocryptadius cinnamomeus; assembly: GCA_013400635.1. Classification (NCBI taxonomy): domain Eukaryota; kingdom Metazoa; phylum Chordata; class Aves; order Passeriformes; family Zosteropidae; genus Hypocryptadius; species Hypocryptadius cinnamomeus. The sequence continues at coordinate 69,500 of VYZP01077253.1, forward strand.
TTGTGGGAAGTTTGAAGATCCTTATATACATTTTAATGCAGTTGACTGTTACTGGACACAAAAGCAAGAAAGATCAAAGAAAATCTGTCTTGGGTGTTTTCTGAGGGTTAACTGGCCGGGCTGGATTGGAGGTGTTTGCCATGTCCCTGCCCCACCTCTCTGCTCTTTCCATGAAGCTGCTGTGCAGTACCAGCCCTATAGCAAGGCCTGAAATCCCTCAGAAGAACAGCAGATCCTGTGTCCTGCATGGCACTGGCCTTCTGCAGAGCCTGTGGAAGAGGAAAACTTGTGTCCACAGCCTGTAGCTCCTGCTTCTGTTCTCCAAGGAGCTGCAGCCTTGCTCTGGAAAGGCCAGGAGCTGCCTGGCCTCGCTGCTACCCAGCACTGGGCATCTCATCAAAGGCTTACCAGGTGAAGTGGAAGAGTAACAGCTTCAAGACCAGTTGGGGGTGGGGGAGGTAAAAAAAAAACCAAACAACAAACCTCAGACTACTGCAGAAAGATGACAGGATTCAGCAAAAGCCAGCCTGACAGCAAGGCTCTTCAGTTACTTTATGTAATCATTCAACAGGACAATTTGCCCTTTAAAGATTTACAAGTCTGAGTCTAACAAAGACTAAACCTTAAAGGATTTTTTGATTGGTTTTTTGAAGTAAGCTCCTGTGATTTCTGGTGTTACCAGCACACTCCTTGTGGCACTGAGTGAGCAGAAACATGCTTGTTCTTGGTCACTCTGGAAAGGTTATTACAATAGACAGTGTTTGTATTGCTACTTTGACTCCTTAATTACAGGGAACTGTTTGCATTAGTAATTTAAATTCTAGGAATCTGAATCTGAAATCTATGAAAAGTGGAATACTATTTTCACTCTTCTGCAGGCATTTGCAAATCAAAATATTATGGTCACCTGTTTAAACTTGTGCATGTAAGTCATGGAATCTTTTCTATAGTGATAGTCTGCCAAGAGGAGTGAACACAATATTGGATAATCATCCTCAGCTGGTGCTAGTCTTGGCAAAAAGCAAGCTACTTTTAATTAGAAACTACTTTCAGCTGTATAGGTAACTTGATTCAGCTGAAGTCAGGTAAGTCTGTGCCCATCTTCAGTGGAAATTCTGTTTGGGCAGGTTGCTGTCAGTCTGCTGACCAGTGCCTCAGGTAGATGCCATTGGACCAAACCACAACAGCTATAAAATCTTTTTTTTACAGTGCCAGTTTGGCCCACCAGATGTATAGATTAATTTTTACTGGAGATGAGTTGCTAAGAGTCGCATGGGGAGGAAATTATAATTCTAAAATGCCTGTTTTCTGGACAAAACAAGTGATTCACTAAAAAATGGAACAAGGTTTAGCAAAGCCTCCTGCCCAAGAGAGAAAGGGCTAACAGAACTTAAAGTGCAGCAAGGGGAGGGTTTGATTACCGAACTGCAGTGGAATAGTTTGTAGAATCTCCATCCTACTGTAATTAAATGCATTAAATTTATTTAAGAGGAGGACCAGACAAAGTGTAGAGCATTTCAGCTCCAGCTGGTTCCTGCCATGGCAAAAGGAAGAATTTGGTGTTTTTGTTACACCACTTGAGTGCCTACTTCTTGCAGTGCTGCAGTAAACCACAGGATGGGCATTAGTGCCTGAATGAGAGGTGCATTTTGGATCTTGCATTTCACTGACCTAATGCCTTCCCTTTGTAGGCTGGCACCATCCAGCAGTACCCTTTAGCCACAGGAGGAAAATTTGCTTACATGCAGCAGCCCCTGCCAATGACAGCAGCCCAAGGACAGGGAAATGACAAAGATATCTTTCATTTGCAGCAAGACAAGCCTTCCAGTACTCTTGCTGTCTGAGATGTCTCCTGGCTGACCACCAGCCCACCCTAACATCCTCATGGCCTCACTGAGGTCACCGAAGTCATGACATGTCCTGGGCTGCAGTTGTGGCTGTGCCCAGTCAGGACAAACACCACTGCACCCTGCAAGTTCTCATAAATATGGATTTTGTAAAAAAAAATCAGTTTTTATAGGTAAAGCACTCTAGAGAAAGCTTAAATATAATGCCAATTATGCCCCCCTTCTCCTGAGGACCCTGATGGCCCTCAGTCCTGCCCATGGGCTGGGTCAGTGTCTGGACTGCTCCTGGGGCAGGAAGGAAACAGCACTTTTCATACCTGACACTGCCTTGCTGGAGATTTATTTTAATCCAGCAACATTTGCATCCATTCAAACAGCAGCAGCCTTAAGTTCTGCCTTCTAAATACAGCCTGTGACAGTTTGTATTCTTCTAAGGTTCACTGAAAAGTTGAGCTGTTTAAGAGAATGTGACTCAAACAAGGCAAAGACTGACACAGAACTCATTTGGCAACATTTTCAGGTAACCACATTTTGTGTTGATGTTTAATGATGGAGGTTTGAGCTGTTGGATTTGGTCAGCAGAGGTTTTTGATCACTGTCAGTATTGTGTCTAAACAGATTAAGCAATAAAATAAACACACTGGTATGCCTGCAAAGGTCACATCTCCCCAGCCTCTTCTCAAGCTGTCCAGCCCTGAGAATGTAACACTCACTGACAACATTACCACAATCTCAAATAATGCAAATTAATAACACAGACCGGGAAACAGCTTTAGCTGGTGCAGGGGTGACTAACACTCATTCTGGTGTGAAAGTGTCTTTGTGTGGATACAGTTAAAACTATGCAACTGAAGGTATAATCACTATTTACATATTACAAGGCTGGAGAAAGGCAAATGTGCCTGTCGTTGATAAAAGGCTGAAAGGACCATCTGAGAAAGCACAGGCCAGATGGTATCACTTCAGTTCCTGGGAGAATCAGAGGAAATCCTTCCAGAACATCTTTTTGGGGAGATGCAGAAGACAGCTGGGAACAGCCAGAATGGAATTACTGAGGGTAAGCCATGCCTGGCTCACCTGCCTTCTATAATAAAATACCTTTGTGGACAAGGGAAGGAGCACTGGATGTTCTTCATCCCAGCTTTAACAAGGCTTTCAGCACTGTCTCACACAATATCCTTGCACCCAGCTCAGGATGCTGCAGCCCACATAACAAAGGGGGTAGAAAAACTGGCTGGATGTCCAGGCTCAGCACTGTGGGCAGGGGGCTGGGCTGGAACCATCCTCCAGGCCTGGAGGCAGCCACAGGATGACACTGAAGTGGGACCCCAGCCCAGACACCTGGGACAGGGCTGCTGGCCAAAGGGATGGACAGGAGCCTGCTGAACTCAAGAGGGAGCAGGGCAGGGGCCTGCCCAGCCAAGGAACGAGCCCTTGCAGTGACAGGCTGGGCTCAAAGACCTCTGGGCCCTGGCAGGAGAAAAGGTCAGCATGAGCCAGCAGAGCCCAGGCTGTTTGAGCTGGGCACTGAACTGTTTGGGCCTGGATCCCAGCCTGGAGAAAGGAAGTGTCCCCCTCAGTTCACCTCATCTTTCCTGTGTGCTCTTTGGGGTTCCCAAACTAAAAATGTGGATGTTAAAGTGGTAGGTGCTGCTGCTTATCTCTTGTCTCCAGCAAGCCTCTTGTGTATGGGTTTCCATTCCCCCCATACAAGGACTCAGCCAAACCTGAGTTCAGCAGAGGACCAACAGAGTGTCCAGGGGCTGGAGCACACACCTGGGAGGAAAGGCTGAGGGGACAGGGCTTGTTCAGCCTGGAAAAAGGAAGGGTTTTAGGGGAGGCCTCACAGCAGTCACCCATTTCCTACTAGGAAGCTATCTGGAAAATTCCAGCTTTCCACAGTAGCACACAGTGAGCAGAAACACACAGGGCAGAAGCCAAAAGAGAGAGGTTTAAAGTTTTTGAGGGCCACAAAAATGTCCAGAAAGCTGGAGAACCTCCCCTGTGAGGAAAGTCTGAGAGCTGGGGGTTTTCAGCCTGGAGAACAGAAGGTTCCACAGAGCCCTAACTGTGGCCTTTGAAGGGGGGGCTGTAAGAAGAATGGGGACAGATTTTTTGGCAGATTTTGTTGTGACAGGAAAAGGGGTAATGGTTATAAACTGAAGGATGGTTGATTCAGATTAGATACAAGAGGTTTTTTTAACAATGAGGGTGGAAAACAATGGCACAGATTGCCCAGAGAAAGGGTGGATGCCCCATCCCTGTAAACATTCAAGCTCTGAACAATGTGACCTAGTTGAAGATGTCCCTACTCATTGCAGCTGAGGGTTGGACTGGATGACCTTTGAGGTCCCCTTCCACCCCAAACCATTCTGTGACACTGATTTTTCACTCTGGAGCAGGCAAGCATTGGAAGAGGCTTCCCAGAACACTTGTGCAGTCCTCAGCCTTGGAGGTATTCAAAACCACACTGGACAAACAGTTCTAAGCACCACAGGAATTTCACAGCCAGCAGTGCAGCGAGCTCCTGGCTTTAACAGCATCCAGTGACACAGAATGCAAGGACAGCAGGAGGTGGCTGAAGAACAGCAGCACCCCCTACTCCAGATCCAGTAAGCACCATTACTGGATGGCTGCTGGTCTCTAGTTCCATCTTTTTTTGGGACTGTATAAAGAACAAAAAATACTTTTTTTTTTTTTTTAATGCTTGGAAAACACTACTTGTCTGAAGGAGTCCTGTGACTCAACCAGCAATCTCAGAGCAAGCTTTCCCCAAAAAAACTACTGGACCTGGATAACCCAGAAGAGGGCAGGAAAAGGACAAGAGTATTACAACTTCTGTTCACACACCAGGGTTTCTCAGGGAGAAACTAGCCCAGGTGTTCTCGCCTTCTCCCTCAGCAGGTACAGAACAGGTCTGAGAAGAGAAAATGATTGTTCAACAGCTGTTCTGCATGAAACATGGTGCAGAACTCACCAAAAAGTCAAGACACTGCAGCAGCTAATTCCTTAACTTGTTTATTTATCATTGAAGAAACACACAGCAGCAAGTTCTGCATTGGCTTCAGTGTGACCAGATTGTTCCTTGTTGTTACTGCACCCCAGCTTTGAAGTCAACACAGCCATTACTACAAATCACTTTTTTGGAAAGGGAAAGAATTGACCCTGAAGACAAAGAATTGGGGGGAAAATTGAACAATTTCTCCAAAACCACACGTTTTAAATATGACAATATTTATAAATCCTTGAAAGGCATGAATTATCCAGTAATGGAAAAAGCAGTTGTGATATTGGCAACAGAAAGTACATAGCCATATGCTTACCAAAACACAAATTGTAAAAGCTGCAAGTTTGATTTGTACACTGCAGCAGTGTGTACATTACTGGAACAATGACTGCAAAGTGGCCTCAGAGGCATTATGGATTCAAGTAAATCTACAGAAAATATCCCAGTGTAGCTAATTCACAATGTTTATTGTATTCAATTCAAATTTAAACAACTTACTGAATTTAGATAGTGATAAAATATCTCAGAAACCACCTGCCCTCAAAAATACCTATGTAAAAGAGGGCTTTTCTACTTTTTGGCTAATTATGCAAATTCTTTTAGCTCTTTTTCAATAATTCCACTGTGTGAACAGAGGTGTTTTCAAATGCATGTCCTGTGACAATAATACCCCATTCCAAACTAAGAAAGACTAAAAATAAAAAGGGCAGCCTGTTTTTGGTGCGAAAGAGAAGCTGTACTGAAGACAGCCGTTGGGCTTGCTTCTTTTTATTTTAGCAACAAATGACCCATGAAATAAGCATCATTTGAAATCTCAAAAACTGGCATTCAATTTCCAACCTTCTGCTGTGAGTTTTGTGCATGATCAATCTATATGAGTAAGTAATTCATGCTTTCATGTTACCTCAAAACATTGGTTAAAGAATTCCAATTCAGAATGTTTATAAGCACAAATATAATCTGTGGATTCCATCAAATCAAAGCTAAAACATTGGTTAAACTCTGTGATTCCCACTTAACGTCGTACAGTGGTCCACCCTTCTTCATCTGTCTCGTTTTTAGTGCGGCGCACGGGCTCACGCTCCTTCTCTGTTTTCCAGGATCCTTTCTCCTTCTCCCCGTCCCTTTCCCGCTCTTTGGATGCTGCTGGGGGAGCAGAAGCTGGAGGAGCAGCAGGAGCAGGGCCCGATCGCCGCGCCGGTTCCCGTTCGTCCCCGCGCTCTTCCCTCCTGTCGTCAGCGCGTCGCCACGAGCTCGCTACGGCGCAGGAAGAAAGAAAAACAACTCAGTCACGCTCCACCAGCAGCCTGCAAGAGTTCCAACAAACAGCCCCGACCCTGGCAGTGGGATTTACTGATCCTCAGCCCTGCCAACAGGAATACGATGACAATGGCCAAATACACGTTTTGATTTTATAGGAAAGCAACAGCAGAACTACTCAAACCTCTTCTCAAGTTTGGGATTGTGGTGAGCAAGCCCAGTGTCATCTTTAAAACACAGTAACTGCAATAAGAATGTTCTACTGATGTATGTGGTTTTATGGTGTAAAAATATATTCTTAGCAGAATTAAAAACACAAAAGTGTCTCCTTAGAAATGACTGAACCCTGAAAACAAAAATCCTGACTTAAAAACATCTGTGGAAAATGTTCGCTGTTATTAAAAGAGAGAAAATTGCTCTTCAGCCTACTGGAATCAGAGGTAAAATGGTACTGAATTACATGACTCCACCGGTAACAGCATCCACCACCCTTTACTGTATGAAAAACTGTTCATTTCCATCAAAAGGATGCTAAGAGTTCCGCCCCAGCTGTGTGTGAACAAAGTTGTGGCAGATGCCAAGAAGTCAAATGCCAAAACTTCTTGATACATTAAAAAAAAATCTCCACACTGAGAACACTCTGCCTTTCTGTCAGCAGCACTCCTGTGTTTGATCCCATGTTCTGTTCCAGCCTGCTCCCAAGTGCAGGAACAACCACATCTGGAGCAGGGACAAAATGAGATTCTTAAGGATGCCAGAATTGGAAGATGTGGTGGTCCCTCCAGGCTAAATGGATTTGCTTGTTACTGTATTTTTAGAACACAGCAAAGGATTAATAAATATATGAAATTAATACAGGTCTGTCATCAAAATTAATACCATGAATAGTGTGAAACCCTCATTCACAAATATTTCTGTCACATTTTAATGGTTTTAAGGAAAGGGTTTTAAGAAATTACTTTCTGGGATGTCTGTCTTGATAATCTGAACACAAGGACTACATACACCCAGAACACAATCCTATGAGAAGTGCATACTTGAAATGCTGTCCTCCTACTGTAGATGTGAAATGCTACTAAGATGGAAAACAACACAACTACAAATAGTTAAGATTCCCTGAAGAAATTTCAATTATGCCAAAGGTGCTTTTTATTATTTTGTTTATGGAGAGGCAGTTTAAACACAGGCTGAAAATATGACCTATTCCCATGTGACCCTTCCCCAGCAGTGTCAGGAAGAGGGAGGCTCTGTGCTGGGTGAAGGACTTTAGGGACACTAAAAGGAACCTACGCTCGTCCCGCTCGGATCGCAGGGGGGGTCCTCTCCTGAGGGGCGGCTCCCTGTCATCACCACGTCGGTCTCTCATGTCACGACCACCTCTGTCCCACTCCTCACGACGACTTGAATCTCTCCAGCTGGAAGTTTCCTCAGCTGGCCCTCTCCTCCAGCCGCCGTCATCCCTTTGGCCACGCAATACATAAAAACGAAATGTTAGGATTTTTATCTTTGCTATGGAAAGGAGCAGTAATAAATCACAACACGGATATTTACAGATCCAGTGGGTGTCTATTTAACATACTTCCAAAATTGGTTTTGTTTTTCCGGAGCCTAACGTGGAATTCTCTTGATAATAGGTTAAGAAGAAAAATTTAGAAGCATTTTAAGCATGTTGGAATTCCTCCTGTAAACAGATATCATCCTAAGAATAACAAACCAAAAAGGCCCCAAAATGCCCCTATCCATTTGCTGCCCTAAAGTGCTTAGTTTCACACAAACTAACCCTTGTTCCTTTCACTCAGCAACTCCATGTTATTTCTGTATCAGCAGGGCCCTTTTTTCTTTTTGCAGAAACATTCTACAAGTACTTAAACAGAGCAGTCAGACCTGGGACGCCTGAAACGATCGTCTCGATCAAAATCTCTCTCCCTGTCAAATTCCCGCTCCTTCTCATTTTCATCCCGGTCTTTGTCTCGATCCCATTCACGGTCTCCTGAAGGTCTGGAATCTCGGGGAGGGCCCCAGCTGTCCTCACGAGCCTTCTCTCGTTCTCTCCACCCCCCTGTAAGAAAGAAACACAGTCAAAGGAGTTTGTGACTGACCTCTGATCTCTTTTGTAGACAAAGAACCCTTCACTTCCTTCACAGAAACTGGTTCTTCAAGTTCTGACTCCTGAAGATCCAACTCAAGATGCTTGTAAGAAGTTTGCACATGGGAGCCACAGAAAAAACACTGTGCAAGCTGCTAAATGGAAAGCCAGTAATGGACACCTCATGTCAGGGCTGCCTGCAACAGTCCAGCAGAGCTGGCTGCACCCTGCAGTTTTCAGCCAGAAACCACAAGGGCATGGTGCAAAACAAGTGCAGGAAGAAGCAAAGGGTGTAGCTCAGACAGCAGATTCCTTCGTGAAAATCCACAAGTGAGGAGATTTTAAGGAAGGAGATTTTAAAAGAACTTACTGCTTTTTAAAGCACAACTTTAAAATGTGACTTTTGTTACCATCCACTTAACACAGTCCATTCTGCAGTACTGTTATTTATGAATGGGAGTTCTTTGTTATGTAGCCTGCTTTGGTTTTAAATAGGAAAAACTGGAGTGCAAGTTTTGATATTTATAATAAGTTTTCTAAAGCTTTGGATTACATAATTAGTGTCTATGAAAGCTGACATGGTGCCTGCCAATGCATAAGTGAAAAGAACCAGGAAATCAAAATAATATCTAACATTCAAATGTCATCAACAATTCTGAAGAGAATCAGAAACAGCTCTAGACACCATCAATGACACTTAAGAATACAAATAAACAATACAAGAATAGGATAACTCAGATTTTAAGGGACTTCAGAAGGTCATCTAATCCAAGCTCTGCTCTAAGCAGGGCTTTCAGTAAGGGTTAAAAACAAAAGGGGAATGTTAAAAACGTTATCTCTGTACACACAGAAAGGGCTTATCAAAGCCACACCCACTTAAAAAGTACCAAAATCCTCCTTTAGAAGATTAACTTCAGACACATAGAAGGAGTAGGGAAAGAGTCCAAGGTGTGCTAATCTAGTGAGAATGCTCCCAGCAGAGCATTCAACTTGTGTATTTTGCTTTTGCACACAAGGAAGTGACCAGTGTTAAGTGTGTGACCATCACACTTGTATCTTCCAGAAAAGGGGTTTATTTTTAACTCAACCAAATTAAAAGGTTTAATTATGCTAAGTAGAGGAGCGTCCACATCAGCCAAATTAATCTAGATGTTTTCAGAGCTGATTCTCCCACCTCTGGCATCAAGTATGTTACATCCACTATCTATGAGGACAACACACACTTTGGAGGGAGGATTATTATATTACTATGCTTTACCTGGTTTACCAAATGGTCTCCATGGGCCTGGCCTTGAGTCCTCACCGCCACGCCACGGGCCCCTGTCATCGTCTCTCCTGGAGAGCCTGTCATCGTCCGCGTTCCGCCAGGGTCCCCTGTCCTCATCCCGCCGGGCCATCCTGTCGTCATCCAGCCCGCGCCGGGGCCCTCTGTCATCATCCAGCCCGCGCCGGGGCCCCCTGTCGTCATCTGCAGCCCGCCAGCTGCCCCTGTCATCATCCAGCCCGCGCCTGGGGGGCCTGTCCTCATCCAGCGCCCGGCGGGGCGGCCGGTCCTCATCCAGCCCGCGCCGGGGCCCTCTGTCGTCATCCGCCGCGCGCCAGCTGCCTCTGTCATCGTCCAAGCCGCGCCGGGGGGGCCTGTCGTCATCCAGGGCACGTCTGGGTGGTCTGTCATCATCCAAGGCGCGTCTAGGGGGCCTGTCATCATCCAGGACGCGTCTGGGGGGCCTGTCATCATCCAGGATGCGTCTGGGACCCCTGTCGTCATCTGCAGCTCGCCAGCTTCCTCTGTCATCATCCAACCCACGCCGGGGCGGCCTGTCCTCATCCAAGCCACGTCTGGGGGGCCTGTCCTCATCCCCTTCTCGCCTCGGAGGCCTGTCCTCGTCCCCTTCCCGTCTAGGTGGCCTGTCCTCTGCTGATTCTGGAGGACGCTCCTTTTCATCTGCAGGACCACGCCTGGGCAGATCATCCCCTCGCCGGGGCAGATCGTCCCCGCGTCGGAACGGTCGCTCGTCGTCTCTTGGATCTCCTCGACGCCAGTCTCTGTGAAACCACAGGGAACGAGTGAAAAGTGGAAGGTGACATCCAGGAAAGCTTTACATCAACAGCATCAAACCCCTCAAAGCCATTTCTGACTGCACCCACTTGATGAGTGGCTCCAAACTCGAAGTGTGCAGTTTCAAAATGCACCTTTTAATGCCCTTCATTGCTATGGGAAAGCGGTAGGTCACTGTCCCTACAGCTTCAGTAAAGACTCAGCAGTTCATCATCTCCTTTCAAACTACAGTTTGGACAGTCCCCTGTTGGTTATCTGCTGCAACACCACAGAGAAGAGGGCTGGCTTCTACACCAAGCCTAATTTGGGAAACTTGACCTAAGTCTGAAAGAATCAATACTAAAAAACCCCACAACCACCAATTAAGTATCCCTCTCTCCACGCACAGCCAACCCTACACACCATTAAGTCTGCTGTCTACAGGATTTTAAACATACATTTAGACCATAAACCCTGCTAACCCTGTTTTTGTCACCAAATCAATTTATTTCAGGAAATTAACCTTCCTCAGCCATAAAAAAAAAAAAAAAAAAATCCAAAAAAACCCCAAAACCAACCAAATCAAAACGCAACAGAAAGAAGACCTCAAGGTTTAGAAATCCACTATGCTACTAAAATGTAAACAAAAAACCAGCAATGACTTGCTACAAAACAGCAGATGTAGGACTCGAAGAGGTGAGAACAAAGAGACAACAGTTTGTGACAACTCAAGAGTCTCGAGAATTTTGAGGGATTGCAAGCAGTGCATTTCCTGGGTTTGGAAGAATAAGGGAGAATGCAATTATCATTGATCTGTGAGGTAAAAACCAAGACATGGAGATTGTTAATTTCCATTTAGACTCAAATTGGATAATCTTCCCCTTTGAAAAATCTGATTATTTTACCATAAAAGCCATGTGGAAGAATGGTTATAATGTTTATCAGATGAACAAGTATTTAATTCATGCAGATACTGTCTCAGTGTCTTAGTATTTTTAAATCCGATTTTAAACTATTACTTTTAAACTACCTCTACTCTAATTCATCTCCAGGAAAGTTGAATGAGAAATGACTAAGACAAGCTGCATCACTCTGTGTGGAAAAAAAAATCCACTGAAGCATACAATCAGTGCATTAAAAACTTCACAAAATCACAGAATGGTTTGGGTTGGAAGCGACCTTGAAGATCATCTCATTCCAGCCCCTGCAGGGACACCTTCCACTATCCCAGGTTGTTCCAAGCCCTGTCCAACCTGGCCTGAAACATTCCAGGGATGGGGCACCACAGCTTCTGCAATATATGTGTAGTGAAAGGCTTCATCCAGCAGTTTCATCCAATTGTTGGATTCTGCAGTTCATAACAAAGTGGATCACTACCAAGAATGGCAACACAGCTTCTAAGGAAAGATGGAATTCTATTTTGTTTATAGAGATCATGCCCTTCTAAAACATTATAAGAAATTACTAGAGAGAGAAAGTCAATAAACTTGCTTCCACTGGAGTCAGAGTAAGCAGTAATGGATTTAAATTGCTGTACTGGAAATTAGGGTTAGACATTTACAAAAAATCTATCTACCTGCAAGGCTAATTAAGCAATAAAACATACTGCCAATTGGAATCAGCAGTGTTATGTCCACCAGCACAGGCTTTCAAAAGCAACTAGATGTGCACCATCAGAAATATTTTTAGCTACAGTTCATCCTGATGTGAAGCAGAAAAACAGACAAATGTTAAAAATCTTGTTTTCTACAACTGTATAAACAGTTTTCATTATTACTGAACACATCCAAAATAAATGTAAACAAGTGTGGATTTTTTTTTATTTTTAAAGTTCAAAGTACATTCATAATATTCTTCCTTCAGAAATCTATCCCTCCCTGTTCAATACAGCTCTTCAGAACTTTGTTAAATTAATGGCATGTGTTTTCTGCCCTGGGACTTGCATAGTTACTATCAGTTTTCTAAATGGAAAATCTCAAAATTTCATCATCCAGGAACACTGTACTTGCTTGTCATCCTTCTCCATTCTGTATTTACAGAACTGACACCAATGTTTGAGTGGGAGAGCAGTTGTTAATTTAAAAAGGAATCCAAGGAAGCAAATTGTTTATCACACACAGAAAAGTGTCTGGTTGCCTTCACACATCTAAGCCAAATAAAACAGGAATGTTATCTGAGCACGGTTCCAAGATAAAACCTCTCTCTCATTCCGAGATCCTTACAAAGCAACTTTTTAATAGAAGGTAACTTTCAGAGATGTAGAGGCATGAGATATTAGTCAGTTAGTGCAGCTTTAGCAGTAGTACCAAAATGGGAGCCTCCATACTTTGATCCAACGTAACTGGGGCTTAGTAACCCCTGATTACCTCTCCACTGGTGCTCGACGCCATTCAGATTCCGGCTCACCTCCTCTTCTCCAGGAGCTTTCCGACTCCCTGTCACCCCAACGAGATTCCTGCATGTCAAAAGAAATTAGGAACATTCTCTTTGAATGTTTAAAACAAAAGATTTCCAACATATAATTCACTCTTGAGCATGTTGTGACATTAAAAACTCACTTGTCACACTGCAGAACACAGAACTATCAGGAGTTTGAGTAACTAAAGTTTGGTTTTAACTGACTTTATTGTTTCTGCTACAGTTCAAAAAAAACACGGTTCCCTTTGTGCCACATACTTTACCTGCAGGGTAGGATATATGCAAATACACTAAAAAGTTTATGAGAAGTGTATGAACAATTGAACAACAGATACAGTCAGCCACAGTCACTACCTGTTGACACAAAAGAGATGTTCTAACAGTTTCACTTTTCCTGGGCCTTTATAAAACAGGAATGAACTTAAGTAATTATTTGCTTTTGTGCTTTCTGATCTCATCAGGAAATGTAACTGAATACACTGAAAGCTCTCTGTGGCAAGGACAATTTTGTTCCCAATACCTCAGTGCTCAGAAGAGGTGAGGTATTAGTGATTCACACAGGGTACAGGGCAGAGCAATAATAAATCTGTATTTTTTAAAAATAAAGTTAAAATGTCTCTCTCCATTGCCAGACAAACCATTTAAATGGATTTTTATGCCTTAATTCCACCACAAGAAACCAGTTAGCTAAATCATCCAAAATACCCAATTTCACGTAATCACACCACCTCTTTAGAAGAAGGGTATTCCAGTTTTAAGCCCCTCTTTGAAAAGTATTTTTATTTTTCGTTATGGGCTAACCAAGATCTTGCATATCCACTACTCTGTCTCCTTAAATGCTTTTGAAATGACCCCAAATAACGGTGAGCAAAGAATCCCAAAACTGCAGACGGAATTTCTGGAGTGGTACAGGTATCTCTCTCAGAACCTGAGCTAGCTTTTCCATAGAATCAAGTGCCCAGAGATAGGAGACCTCTTATGTGAAAAATACCCATCATGATTATTTACTTGACAGACTGTCAAAACAATTTATACAACCTGATAACTTATCTTCATAGTGTTCCTCAATGAAATATGTATTAAACAAAGAGAAAGGCTGTGGGGGATGAAATTTAAAACTAGTTCTCTTGAAAGGTATGTTCTGAAAAAGTGGGAGTGTAGAAGGTTTATGGTACTTAGTTGCATTCTTTTAAACCATTAAACATTTCCAAGTAACTTTTGTTGCTTTATTTCCTGTTGGGTTGGGGTAACAAATTCTCCCAACCCAAGTTATATTTGTAAAGAGAAAGTTGCACACACATCTTGGTTCTATGTTATTGTATATTTCTTATAAAATACAAAACTATGCTTTTATTTTTAATCTGGGGAGTATTTTCCTTCAATATGTACTTGAATTTCTGGCTTTTGCATGAGTCACTGCACTTGCTTCCAACAGTTTTCCTTCTTTTTGTATTAAAGAAAATTTTGTCCAATATTGATTTTAGTCTTTATTAATTTTGTTTTCAAACAGCTTGGCGATCTTAGCTTCCAGGTAGTTTCTTTACTTTATTGCTAAACTAGAGATTCCAGATCCTGATAGTGAGCTGAAACTAAGTGACAGTAATTATTAATTTAGCAACTCACATTCTAACTTAATAAATAAATAAACACAAATAAACAAACCTATGACTTTGCAAAAACCTTATTTCAAATAAACTACTGAAGAAGGAACAGTTAGAAAGAAATAACCCTGCAGGAATTACCCACCTTCCTTGAAAATGGGTCATCCAGCCCTCTCCTCTCTTCCTCTCGGCGCCGCTCTCTTTCCTCTATCTCCATTTCTCTCTGACGTTTTTTCTTCTCCAGTTCCTCCAGTTTCTTGACCCGCTCCTGGTACTCCCGCTGCTCCTGCTCGCGCTTCTCGCGCTCGATGCGCTCCTTCTCCTCACGCTCTGCACAGTTGGAAGCACACAGAGAACTTGTTACCAGCACAAATCCCATTACTTTGCTGCATCCATAGAAGGGTTCCACAACACAATCTCTCCCCTTGGACTCTATAAAAAATAAACACTTAAAAATACAAGCATTTGGTATGATGTGTTTAGCTAACCACAGAACCTGTTTTCTGCAAGTCGCCTAACTCAAAAGCAATAGGAAAAGGACCCCTGATACATCCATTAATGAGATGTCTTGAACAACTAGCAAGAAAGAAAACGTTCCAATACCTGTATGTTAATTCAATGTACAGACCATAACTGTAGCAACTAAAATATCAGCAACTACCTCAAACATGGTAGAGGATCCCTCCCTTAGAAAATGCCAAACAAAAAAATCAGCTAGCAGTGTCAGAAATTTGATATTCATGACTGCTTCTGGTTTTGCTTGTTTTTTAAATACTGCATTATGATGAACTATGATACATAAAATCTTCAACCTCCAATTGACAAACAGGGCAGAAATTCATCCTGCAGTTTGTCAACTACCTCTTCTCCTCTAAACCCTGAAACAGGCTATTAGGGCTATCAGACACAATTCACAAGGACAGGTGTGTGAGTCATTTACAATTTTGGAGTTCTTAATCTGACACCAATGTTCTTTTCTCCTTAAGAAGTGCACAAGCAAGTGGCCAGAACTCCAACTATAGGCTAAAATCGAAGACTCATTTTTTCATTAGCCTCCCTTACTTTATCTCCTCCTTCACTCATGTCTAGGAGCTACAAAGCTTTACCTTCCTGTCTATGCTGCAAAGGTAAGCAAGGAAGGTGTGACAACTGGAAGTTGAAAAGACTTCCTCCAAACTCATGAAACAGGAAAACCAGACACTAGCTGTGTCACAAAATGGGAAGGCTCAAGGATGCAAAGGATGAAATAGTCACATTCTCAATCACACCTTTAAGCAGCTGCTCCTCCCTTAGCCTTTGCTCCTCCTCCTCCTTCTCCCTGTAGTAAGTGATGCGTCTCTCCTCTTTGCGCTGCTTCTTGCGTTCCTCCAGACGGTTCCGCCTCTCCTCTGCCAACCGCTCCTGGAACTGCTTGAGTTTGTCCTGAAATACCAACAAGACACCTCAGAACACCACACTGTAATGTCTGAGAGCTAGGCAGTTACACAATTGTTAAATAAAGCTACACAGAAACTCAAAACAACTGCAACATATTAATTTTGCTCCACTGAAAAACATCCTGTTTGCCATGTCAACCTCTTCTGTAATTGATTTTGTATTAGAGAATATACTCTAGTGTAGAAGAAAGACACAATCAAATCATCACGTATAGTATTAGTCCTTTATCTGCTTTTTCAGAAAAGAATTGCCTAAATAATAATTTATCTGTACCTAAAACATATTACCCAAAACTATCCCTGTTATTGCTAAGAACCATATGCAATTACTAAATTATATTAACACAACATTTCTTCTGCTTTTTTTTTGGTAAAGCCAGTTTTTACTGCTACATAGCCAAATACTCAAAGCTATGAGCAGGCAGATACAGCTGTCTGCCTATATGACACCCAATGATCCCTTACTAATACCTGTAATGAAATAAACAATTTATACCCCCTCTTTTATTTTCCATATCAGCTATTCCAGAAACTGTCAAAAATTTTAAGTGATACTACCTAGGAACGGGTGCACAAAATTTAATTTAAAAGCCAAAGCAGAAAATAAGCAATTCCACAGTTCTGGACCATTTTAAATACTAATTTGTTTCTAGTTTCATGAAGAATCCCTGGGTCAGTTTTAGTTCCTCACTTTAGGGGTGTACTTTGTTAGCAATGCCACATCTCATGTACCTCATAAACTGTTCGTCGTGATGCCTTGAGCCTGGCTTCAAATAAATCTCTATCCTCCAACATCCTGGAGAGTCTGCTCTTGTGCTCAAGGGCTTTCTCACGCTCCAGCTGCAGGGTGGTGATCTGAAAACAGAAAATATACGAAGTATAAGTCCACTATACATTTGGATTCAATCCACCCCAGCCACTAGAAGGAAGAATTTTCTCTTCCCCTTTCAGAGCAAAGACAGAAGAAATTGCTGTCCACTAAAACAGTGAAAGCACAAAGCTAACAATTTGTGAATTTGTGTAAAGATTTCAATCATTCCTACTTTTTTGGAAAGAGCTGGGAAAAAGAAAACAAACAGTGCAAACCCCACTATTTTTCATGCATTGCTAATGCATTTTATCAACTGAACAGAAAATTCTTACCCTTTCTTCTTCCTGTTGCTCCCACAGCTCCATATCATGCACTCTTTGTTCCTCATAGGCAGTCTTTATTAAAGGAATTTCTTCCAAGCGCTTCGCTCTTTCAAAGTAGTCAATCTGAGTAAAGGTAACACAACTTTAGTGTGACATAATGCACACATAAAGCCCTGATTTCTGGAGACTTCTCCAATATTTCTGATATATTATGGCAAAAGAGCAACAACCACACTGGACCATCTAAGGTCAACCTAACCAAGAACCTGCCTCTACCACTGGCAACTAACTAAGTGTACTCCCAGGCAAGGATGCAGGAATGAAGACAGGCACATCACAACTGTCTCTCAGCATCATTCATTTTCAGCTCCTAGCATTTTCTGTGTTGGAAGTATTTTTGTATTTTAAACAGTGGATTTCCTCTCTTGTCCTGAGCTCAAAGCTTTTCATATACAACCATGTACTTTGGAAAGAACTCGTGCATGTCTGTGGCTCACAGCATGAAGATCCAACTTCTACCTACAAACAGCTCTGAACGTGGCTCCTGCTGGCTTCATTTGATGCTTCTCACTCCACTACCCCTTGCAGGCAGTGCAAGAACAGCTGCTCCCACCATCAGCTCTTTCAACAGGTACACTCTCACAGACTGGCACCACATTCTCTCTCTAGAAATCTGACAGAGGGGTACTATTTTACAAAGACATTTCCCCCACAGAAGCCAATCTGCATCACTGATAATTCTTGTTGGCCTCCTGCCAAACTTCCAGTTGAGCCACATCCTTTTAGACATAAAGAGACCAGAACTGCAGACAGTGCTCAAAATGCAGAAGAACCAAGTTCTCACTGCTGGCAAAGAATGTTAAGTTTGAAGCCCATCATTTAATATGCAAAGCCAAAGACTGAGGGATTCTTTCCCCAGCTTTCCCTACATGAAGTTTTAAATCTATCTAACCAGAACATAATTCAAAGACTTTCTTTTGTCACACTACTAAGTTGGGGTTTTTTGTGAAGAGCTTTGGAAAAAGCTTTTTTTTGAAATCCAACTTAGTTGCACCCATCAGATCAGCCTTAGTCATATGTTTGCTTTGACAGCTTCAGAGAACTCTTAAGAGGAAGCCCTTGCTAGCATTCCTTTTATAGAAGCTGTGCTGACTTTCCCAGGTAGCTCATACTCACTCAGGTGACTACTAATTCTACTGGTAATGTATTTTCTGCTCCTCTGTCCAGTGTAAGCAACAGCTTTACAGGCCTGCAGTGTCCAAGATCCTCACTGGAACCTTTTTAACTAACCTGCCACTTTCTACTTGCCATTCTTCTTCAAACCAGTTTTAAGTGACCCGAGTCACCAACTGTACCACAGAACCCCTGTTTCATTCCTGA
The DNA here is from genome assembly GCA_013400635.1 of Hypocryptadius cinnamomeus. Lineage (NCBI taxonomy): Eukaryota > Metazoa > Chordata > Aves > Passeriformes > Zosteropidae > Hypocryptadius > Hypocryptadius cinnamomeus. The sequence goes on from VYZP01077253.1 coordinate 87,707, forward strand.
ATACAGCAGGAAGCCCTGGCAGAGTTCCACCTTGCCCAGCTCACGTGTTTCCATCTATTATGACAAATTTCTCACACTTGTATAGCTACTCACGTTTCAGACAGATCCTTTTCTGCCATCTAGGAAGGCTCTAGCTGCGGAGTTTCCTGTCTTTCAGTGAGGACTAACACCATTAATGTGTTAGTCTCTGTAATGGTCTTTCCTTCTCTGAACATTTAACCTGTTCTGAACATTTTTTAATTACAAGTCTTCCCAACTAAGACTCAGTTCACATCCAGCTTAAGGATCCTTTTTTAAATCAACTCCATTAATTAGAACAGATTTTTGCACTGAAACCAGAGACCAACTGATATACAACACATTTACCTTTCTTTAGTTTCAAACACTCCCAACACCAGTATTATATATATGTGTGTATGCACATAGGTATCAACATGGATCACATTCACTAAAAAAAACTGTATGGACATTTTTACCCTTCCTACTTTGTACCTTTTTCTCCTGATTCTTCAGTCGTTCCTGAAGTTCCTTCTTTTCTTTTTCCAGCTGTTCCACTTGTTTAGCCATAATAAAATCAGGATCCAATTCTTCAAGATCCTACAACCAAGTCAAGTTATCAATATAAAAAGGAGACAAAACTCCCACGAAAGGTGGTCTTTGTTCCCCCAGGTAAAAAAGGTCCCATCCAAACTCAGAACTAAAGTCTGCTTAATTGTCTCATTTTTAAGAGAGACTGTAAGACCAGTTGCAGTACAAACCTATAAAACTCAGGTAGCCCAGCAATGTAACACTGAAATAACAAAATAACTCCCCACTGCAACAATAAATCCCTTACCTCAATATCAATATCTTTAAATGCTTTGGCTCCCAGTTCAGTCTTCTTAATCTGCTCCAAGCGCTCCCGAACAGTTTTCTTTTTGATCTGCTCATGCTCCTGCAGGATCCTCTCCTTCTCCCTCTCCTTTGCCTCCTGGCGCAGCCTCTCCTCCTCAGCTTTCCGCACTTTCTGCAGTTCTGCCTCCCGTTGCTCCAGCTCCTCCTTCTCACGCTGGATGTTCAAGCTTTCCAGGCGCTCCTTTCTCTCCTCTATGGTTTGACGGCGCGCAAGGATACGCTGATGCTCCTTCCTGGAATTTTTCAGGAAGGCAGTAACTGCCAGCTGATGCTGTTCTTCCTTCTCTTGCTGGATTTAAATTGAGAATAAGACAATGATGTAAACAGTCCCTCTTTAAAAAGGCAGTAAGCAAAGCAAATGCTTCTCAAGGAAAATGCAAAGCTAATTCTGTTCTCCAAACTTGCCAACTGAATGGAATACAGCCATAGTGGCAAATCTAATCACTCATCCAAGTGACATCCCAGGCAGTACCAACTGCCCAGAATCATGTGCACATGGAGAAAGTTGTCTGTCAAAGACAACATTCTGCAACATGGCTTGGGTATGACAGTTTGACTTTTTCTATCTAAAAATATTGCACACCCAGATGTTACTGATATTGAAATCTTTGACTGCAGTGGGTGTGTGGGCCAATCTTGTTTGTCTCTGTACGTGTTTGCAAGTATATCACCACATGTACTGTATTTCACCAAAGCTGTTCTTTTAAATTTTGTTATTTCCCAAACACACCAATAGAAGAAAAATGTATCCTAATTAACACAAAACACTATTGGTGAGATGATTAAAAAATAAGTCAACAACTTAAACATTGTATTTAAAAGCATTTTCATTACCTTAAAACACTAGGCTTCTAAGACACCAGAACATAAGACTGCTCTATAAGCAGCCTTCCCACCCCCCAGCATTGCCCAGAGCACCCCCACAGTTCTTTGTGGACATTCATGCTGTACACACGAGGAGGTGTCACTGTGCCAGCTCAGGGAGCTGCCCATTCCCATGAGTCCAGCCAAACACTGCAGCCCAAATCAGCTCCCCACACTCCCCCAGCCATGCTACTCCTGAAATGTGAGCACCCACAGGGATATTTTTAGTAACCTGACACTTCTAGGGCACTCAGCAAAAACACTGAAACATCCATGCTTTGCTGCAGATCTGCACACATTTAAAGCTAAATGGAGGCGCCAGAAACACCAAAGTACAAAGCTTTAGACGAATTTAATGGTTTTGTGAATTATTAGGAATGTGACAAATTAAAAGCTTTTAAGCACCCGACAAAAGTGGAAGGTTTTGACCTGAAGAGTGAAGGAAAAAAGGATATCAACTTGTTCTGCAGCTTCTGTAACCACACAGATTGATATTAACCTTGATACTGTTATCCAATTTTACAAGTGTAATGACCACTAATGAGTTAAATGAGGAGGATTTATGTCTTATTCAGCTACTGACTGTACTAAAATGTCAAGTGCAAGACTGCCATTTCTATCCATGGATGTATAGTTAAAACATGCTTTTTCTTGCAAAATGACAATCTAATACAAATCACAAATCAAATCTTTTAAAGGGAAAACCTAGAAAGAAATACTTTTATCTTAAACACTGTAAACCCACTAATGTACGTTCAAGCTAACATAAGGAACTGAGCACTGGGTGTCATGATACAGTTCTAGTTTCTGCATTTAGATTTTAAGAATATTACTTAGTATTAAGTATATTATTTAATACTTAGTATATCAATCTGTAGAGAACCTAACATGGACATGTTGCTATCAGCCTTTTTTCCCTATGGAACAAATATCTCATGTGTTAGCTATGAAATCTTTCATAAACCTAAAACAAATGAAAAAAATTACCACTGCTTTAGTAAAAGAAGTGAAGGTTTAACTTGCCACAACCAAAGCATGCTGGAAATCTGAGACTGATTTACACCTTGTTGCTACAGAGCTCTGGAAAACCTGAAATGTGAGTCTGAACTTGAAGCCAAGAACCCCAGGGAGGAGGAAAAGAAGTGAAAAAGACAGGTCAGTTCTTGAGCTGTGGGATGTTTTGTTCTATAAAACTGCATTCCAGGTTTTTCACAACAGCAGTTTCTCCAGGAAGAATAAATGAAGCAAGTTGTTGGATTTTCAAAAATGCATACAAAACTTTAAACAAATCCTAGTTCTGTAGGCTTGTGTATGGAACAGTTATTATTTGTTATATCCTAAACCTCGTTATCTGCAAGACTGGAAACTTTAAACTCAGGCCTCTTGTGTACATTTTGCCATATTTTGGTTATGACCAGAAACTAACTATCTGAGTGCTGTAAGAATGCCTTCTTTAAAAGCACAAAAAACTGACTACCACTAAGTTGAAAAAAAAAGGAAGTAAAATGAATGCCTAATCTGAGGAAACACATTTATTAAAATATAAGCTTTATCAACACTCTTCTAAGACTTTAAACGACTTACCATTAAGTGAGGAGGCTTAATGACTGCAAGAGCCTTAGCCAGAGCTGAGGACATGGCAGTCAGCTGGTTTCTGATCTGCTCAGAAGGCATGCTCTGCAGCTGAGGGCCCAGTGGAGCATCCTCTCTAGTACAGTAATTCAAATCTGAACCAAAACTCAGCGTCCGGGTTGTGTGATCAAGGCGAACCTTTGCAAAAGTAGAAAAAAGAAAAAGGACTGTATTTTTTATTGAACAATTTCTCTTGTTGCTCTGCCTATGACCACCATGAGTCAACAGAGGCTCTAAGCAGAAATTACTTGAAAAAAAAATTTTGTTGTACCACTCCATGAGAAATGCCAAATTAGTAGGAGAAAAATAGCACTGTCAATGAAGGTTTGTTTTATTTCTATGGTTTAGGAAAAAAACCAACCCAAACAACACAAAACCAAAATCACTGGAAGAGGCTGAACTTTCAAGGATTCAATGAAATTAGCACTAAAAGACAAATCACTCTTGTCTCTTCCTCCACACTGTCAACCAGCTCCTTTTCATCACATGAACCCAGACATGACACCAAGTCTTTCTACAGCCCTTACCTGTAAGTCACAATGCCTGGCTGCATCCACAATACAACGCTCCAGCTGGAAAGCATCCACAAAAGGAACCAGGGTGCACAGACGAGCAAACTCAATGCTTTGATAAATCTGGGCCACCTGAATGTGAACAGAAACATCAGGTATTTTTCCTCAATAAAAAGAAATCAGAAGTTGTTGTACAGGCCTTAAAGTTAACTTGCTAAATTGTCAACAAATGAATGTATATGAATGCAGTTGCAAATACTGTTTGAGGATTCTATTTCTGTACTGTACTCAGATTAAACCCCATTCCTGAATGGCTGCTTTGTATGAAGGAGACTGGCAGCAGTAACTACATCCAGCTATGCTGCTAATTAGCCTTCAACTATTTCTTTAGCACACCAGAAATAACACTGCTCATCACTAGTAATGAAAGCAGGTCAATGAAATGTGCATTTTATAAAAAAAAACTTAGATACAAATACAATTTAAAAAAAGAAACTAAAAACCAATGTGAAATACTTCCCTCCCTTACTTCAAAGAGAAGTAATGAAGAAAATCTAGAGACTACACCACTGTACCCCACTATCAAGTATAGCTACTGTATTATGTACTGTATTTAAATGATGCACAAACTGAAGTTATAGGTAATATATTAGAGAAATGTATTTGAAAATCAAACAGTCTTCTATTTGATAGAAAAAAAAATTATCTCAGCATTAAAGTTTCCAACTTAATCTTCCTCCAAAGCATATTCTATCTTACGTATACTTAGGAACATACATTATCTTTACTCATACCTGCTGTAGAAGGCGAAGGATGGTGTTGTTTTGCAGGTGAGGAATGTACAGCTGCAGCTCAGGTTCCTTTTCAGCTTGGTCCTTCACCCAGTTCAGAACCTATCAAAAGTCTGAAAAGTTACTCTATCTGCATTGACCTGTACAAACTTCACCACCAAAGTTACATTTCTGGTTTACACTCTTAAAACAAGAGCACTTCTGTCCAGATACTGTTTTACTGAAGTGCATCCTTTGATCAGAACACTTAGTTACAAAGGAGAGCTGACAGTTTTTGTATGAAGGCGACTGACAGTACTGGCAACATTTACCACACTGCTAATTTACCTTCAAGTTCTTTTTAGCACCTCAAATATCTTTGTTCCCACTATCAAAGAAAAAGAACATGATGTGCTTCACCAACTGCAGAATTTACACTAACTTAATCAACAGCTCTCACATTATTCTACCTCCCAACACTCTACCTTTTAATAGTAAAACCAGTCATTGGTTGTCTTTCCACTTAGCATACAACCCACTTGCCAGCATATGCCCACGTGTGCACAGTCTTCTTATTTTGCACCTTTAAACAAAATTAACTCAGTATCATCTCCACCAACAAAACCTTCTGACACATTCCCAAAACTCTGCACCTTTATGGAGCCCTGTGAATAGCATCCAAAAGACCTGAGTGAATTTTCATTCTAGTTCAGTAACCTGGCTTACTCTCAGATGTCATGCACATGTCATGGTGATGGAACTTCACCAAATCAAGGCTACTATTGAAAAATCAGGCAATAGAAAAAGCTGGTTGATATTTACCACAAATCAATATTGAAATAACAAACTATTAGTCAAGACCAATTACTACACACACAGAACTACAAAAAACTTACCTTGCTGACACGGGCACTCAACTTGAGAGGGTGAAAGTCTACTTCAAGCCAATTGTAAAGTTCTTTCACTTCTGGGACAACATATTGCACTACATTGAACCTGACCTACAGTCAGCAAAAAAAATCCAAAGATCTCAACATAAATACAGTATTAACCAATAGTTAATGCTTTAAGAATTTCATATTCAACAAGTTAAACAGACAACAGATGCGGTTTTTAATACAGGAAACCAGGTATTTTTCATTACATTCTTAACTGCAGTGACAGCAGTTCTACACTACATCACTTAAATGTAGTTTAAAATAGAAAAGTAGACAAAAACAAGCTAAACAAACTGGAGTACCATCTTCAGCCATTTCTAACACACAAGTCTACTACACAAACACAGGCCCACATCCAAACTAAAACCATCAATCTCTGCTCATTATTAAATTTCTGAAGCCTTAAATTGTGGGTTTGAGGCAGACTGGAGAGGCGCTGCAAGAAGAATTATTTAAAATTGTAAAACGAGCTTTGAACCTAAATTTTAGATATGAGTGCAAATGACTGCAAGAAATTCAAACACTCTCTGAAAATACCCATTACTTAATGTCTAATTTGTTTACGAGCATTGGGGGAGGTCTGAGGATAGATAAATCTAACATGCCTTCAAATTAAACACAAGGAAGTTTTCATAATCACTTAGATCCATATGGTCCAACATTTGACATCTGGCCTGTGCTTATCCAAAACACATTTAAAACAGAAAAATAAGCACTTGGTTCAGTTAATTACACACTTCAGAGTCGGAAAAAAACCTCAAAGTTCTAGATCACAACAAGTTTCAGATCAGTGTTTCAAATCAGTATTTGTTGCTTAGATGACATACAGGACTACACTGAATTGCACACAAGGGTTCATTATCACTGCCATTTCCAAACACTCCTTGTGAATCTGCAATTAAGTTCCAATTAACCACACAGCTGTTTTAGCTTTAAATTTGCTTTCCCACAGCTAAGCAGAGTGCTCTAGAAGGAACAGGCCTCAGCATTGTGAAGCTGCTGACCTGAACCCCAGTACCCACCATGTCATTGATGAGGCTGGCCCGTGTTGGGGGAGCCTGCAGCCCCAGCAGGGTGGCCAGGCGCCGCTGCTTCTCCACAATGATTCCATCCATATCCAGGAGACGAGCAATATCCGTTCTCTCTGGAGTTATTGGAATGGACAGGGTGGCCAAAAGGACTCGAGTGGACATCCTGGTGACAAAGCAGAAGTGCAAGAGAACACTTACTAATTCCTGTTCATGTATGTGCCAGTTCAAGGGAGGAATGAGGAGCATCCATGATGCAAAACTGTGTAAAAACACCAGAATAACAGAGGAGACACCAACTACAGCATGAGAGGAAATTGTGAAATCTTGTGAATGCCACCACTGAAAAGAGAAAACAAACCCCCAGATATTTATTGACTTTATCTTCTCAGTGAAGAGAAGGAAGCTTAACTAAGGTGATGCTAATGTTCACAATACTTACACTGCAGCTTTGTAAAACATCCTCCTTGCTCTAGATTTCTTTTGAGGCAATTAGTACTGGCCAATTTAGGCAGAGCTGCTCATAGCCACACATGTCATCTGCTTCTTTTGGGGTACAATTTAGTTTATTTTTGAACCTAGAGGGTTAAAAACAGATTCTAAGATCACAGCAAGTATCTTTCCCCACCTCTGCATCTCCTCTTGTGTGAGATTCTTTCGCATTTCTCTTGATAAGTGATAAAGGCGGTGAAGGGTGGATGCGTGAAAAAGAGCATTTCCTGATTTCCAGAAGACAGTTGAAACTTTGTGGTAGTAATTTGCCATCAGCTGTGGTTTGGGTGGCTTCTTAGACAACGCAAATAGTCCATGAATATCTTCCACTGCTTTGAAAGCTTCCTAAAAAACCCCAAAACAACCAAATACACCACTGTTAGGAAGTTTTTTGCAACATCCCAAAAAAAAGGAAAATATAAATTTATTAAAGGTTATAAGACTATAAAATATTTAATACTACTGAAAGCTGTGATCTTCAGTTTTGTCAGCTACATGAAATTAAATACTTCTTTCTTAATAAATTATTTGGACATACTCACTTTAACTATCTGCTTAGAAGTTGGTATTTTTGAAAACTTGTTTCATTCCGATTTTCAAGCTACAAACCAAGGCGGGGGGGGAGCCAAACAAAAAAATCTCTCCAAGTTCTACCATCAAAGCTTGGTTTGAAATGCTGTGCAGGAACACCAGACTATGCATTCAATATTCCAGGTATTAAAACTTTAGCTCTTATCCTCTCTTCACCTTGCTGCATGTACCATGAGACATGAACAGTGTGGAGAAAATTCCAGAAAGGCTGCAGACCAAGCGTGATGGGGAGCCCTGCTGCATACCTGCCACAGCTCCATGCTGATAGCACTGTCCAGCTGCACCAGCCTGGTCTCCAGGTGCATGGACTGGCTGTCAGGGTTGTTGAGGTTGATGGCTGTGCTTTGGTTGTGGTGCCGCTGGATCTGCCCCAGGTGCATCCGCAGGTTATCGCAGAGCTTGCGGAACTCCGCTTTCCGCGTGTACTGCAGGCAGAACTTGAAAGCTGCGAAAGGGAATAATGTAAATGTAAAATGTTCACTAATGGTGACTTCACGGTAGTTCTAAATGGGATTCAAGTATGTAAAACAGTACTCTTAAAAAATCTTCATTTGCAGTCAAAAGACATCTCAAACATGATATAATCTGTCACACATAATGAGTAAGTGACAATGCAGCGCATTTTCATCTTGACCTCAAAAGATGAAGATGTTTCCACATAATTAAGATTAAAGAGCAAAGGGAATACTTTAAGTCTCTTTAAAAATGTTCTAATTTATGCAGCGATTCCAGCTTTTAGTTTGAACTAAGAGCACACAAAATCCTGTGAATGGCATGAATTCAGGTTTTGGCTTTGTAAAATGTGGGAGAAATTCAAGTCATCTAAAGATGGTAAAGTCAAATGAAGCTTTCAAATGACCAGAAATGACACAGACAAAAACCCTGTCATTAATCCCACAGTTCTCAAACGCCAGTCGTTTCTCTGGCTTCCAGAGATAAGCACAACACAAACGCATGAAAGAGGTCAAGAAGAGGGGATGGACTGTAAAGGGGAATCAAGACCACCCAAAACCCTGGAAGCCCTCCAACCCATTTCCAGAAAGGTCCAGAAGAACAGACAGAGCATGAGAATGGATTTGCATAACAAGTGAGAAAACTCATCTATAAAAAGGTCAAGCATGGTGTGTGTACACCCCAGGACCCTGGACACCCCCATCAGCTACATCAACACTGGAGTGAGGACTGGTGACTTCTCTCTTTTACCCTCCCATTCTTTCTCTCTAACCCTCTCTTTAATTCAACTCTCTCTTCTTCCATCCTATCCCTTCACCCAAAACCCACTGTCATGTGCTTATACTGGGAGGTCAGGAACTAACACACCAATTTTCATGCCAAGCATGTCATCCACTACTAAAACTTTGTAAGCTTTTGAGGACCCTCTGATTCTTCTTGTTCCTTTTGACCACATGCATCTACAAACCTTGATGTTTCCCTCCCCTTAAGGGGGGGAACCACATCATCATAGTTCAAGTTTCCATCTTTTGCACCTACCTTGCTGTGCAATGTCATGGTACAGGCGTTCTACTCGAGAATTATTTCGGAGAAGATCCAAACACTGTCTATAGGATTCCCACAGAAATTTAACCCAGGGTGTCAAAAGCAGGCGGTCAGTACGATCCTGAGTGTCTTCTCCACTTACAGCACTCAAAAGAACACTTCAGTCAGGGCAGTGGGGTAAGGAAAGAGAAAAAAGAGAAATGGTTTATTCCCCACAATTCTTTCTCATCAATTTTTCTTACCAGGTTCTAAAATGAGTCTGGACAAATCTAAACAGCTAATTGCTGCTGAATGGTCTATTGCTTATTTTCAAACTGGTCCCTCAGACTTGCTCCCGTTTCCTCTAAAGGATGTAGATAATTATTTCAAAGTTTTAAGTTTCAAACTTTGGACTGACATGTCCAAGCTCCAGAGGTAAGACATAGAAACTTGTATCCCTCAAAGGAAACTAACTCCAGGATTTTCACCTTCCCTTTCCTAGCAGGGAGCTGTGTCCTGTACCTCTGTTAGAGTCAAGTATCAGTGTCAATGCAGACACTTTAGTACTTGCTGACACTTCCCTTTTAGTCACCAGCACTGCTGCCAGAGTTCACTTCATGTTGACATGTGACACAAGAGCTGTGTTATGATCTGCACACATCAGAAACCAGAATACTCACATTAGCATTTCAAATCCTTTGCAAATTCTAACATGAAAAAGATGCTTAAATACATCAGACGTAAGATACAATAATCTTGTATTTAGAACTTCATTCCCTCATCACAGGAATATAAGACAGGGGAAAGCATTCCCAAGACACTGAGACCAATTCAGTGCTATGTCCCACATGATCCTTTTCTGCTAAACAATCCACTCAACATGTCAAACTCACAAAAATCCATCTTCCCTAAGCCTTCATTTTGAAAATTCTTTTTGAACTGTTTTTAATATAAAGTCTCAACTCTTGTATCTTTTCTACTACACCATTTGCAGTTCTAATTTGCATCCTTGGGTGCTACATAAACTATTAAACACGACACATCACCACTACTTTCTCTAACAGATCAAGAGATGAATCCAGCAAAAAAGCATGAGAAGTCTAGAAAACAGGACCTAAAAAACACTAAGGAAACTGTGCTTGTTTAGAGAAGTGTGATTGAAAAGATCCATTCTCTAGTCCTCTGTTATAGAAAGGAGAACAAGGAAAAGAGAGGTCAGTCAATCTTCACTATTTAACTATTAGTGGATTCCTCTGTAACAATTTCAGGCACTGGAAATAACATGAATGGCACTGCCCCCTATTGAAGACATGTCTGTCACCTTCTCTTTTTTGCAACCAACTTCTACCAGAGAGTTTTGCTGTTAACATGTAAATACAAAGCCTTCTACTCTAGGTCTTTATGAGTATTATTTGACTACTACAACTCTATTCCTACACAAGACAAATATTTAGTAATTCCTTCCAATTTTTTATCATTTCTATCACTAGTCTATGTTCTCATTACCTATCCTATTAATTCTCTCTTGACTGTACTTTTCATGTCCTTTCTTCTATTATCTCATCACTTAACCAAGCAAATATAAAGTAACATTTCCTTTTGTTTGTATGTGCACAATGTGGTCAGAAGAAATGGAGGTTATCACACACAAGAATTACATTGGTCTCATATAATTAACAGCATTTCTACATCAACTAGTAATGATCAGTTTACCATAATAAACTCTCCAAAACCACTACAGATGCAGATCTGAGCAGACACTGGAAAGTGGTGACCCAACTACAGAACTACTCCCACTGCACCTAGATTTTCTACTCCTTACTGCTTGCTTTCTTTACTCAGGATTTCATTCAATGTAAAATTCCTGCTTTTATCCCTACCTTTAAAACTCCTAGAACACCACTAGTATTCCATTTCAAGTCTACCACATTTATATCTCAACTCTGTGAATGAAATTAAGGATACTTTCTGTGAATTGCTACATTTTAAAGACAGGCTGCACACCTTTCTGGAGTCTGAATGTTATCCAAGTCTTCTATGTCCAGTACCATCTGCTGGGATTCTTCCTTAGCTGCTTCTGTTTTTTCTTCAGCTAATTTTAAATAGGCTCGAACAACATCCTCCAAAGATTTGATGTTAACCTACACCAAAGGCAAAAAAATGGGAAGATGTTTCCACCCACAACAGGCAACATATCTTTTAAAATGTAACTGCTACAAACCCAAGAACATCTAAAAGGCAGATTAATCCTAATTCAGGACAAATCAGTTACTTTTAGATTAAATCAGTTGACAGATACCACGCTTGCTATAAATACATACAATAAAAAATCAAAAGCCATACCTGCTGGCAAATATTCTTGTACTGGTACAATCCTTCTTTTGCCAGGTGACTCTTGCGCAGATCCACGCAGAGTTCCAGGTACTTCAGCATAATTGGCTCGTGGATTTTCTGCCATGTTCGGTGTTTCTTACTTTTCATAACATCATAGAGAACATCAAGGGCAGGCTGCTTTTTGCCAACCTCAAGAAATTCTGAAAGTAAAATACCAGTTAGCAAAAACTTGCACACCAGAAGATGCATTTTTTTATGCTTAACACAGGAAACATTCAGTATTTAATTAACTCTACCCAGAGTGCACTGATGGTTTGATTTAGTTGGCCAGATCAAAAACGCTGGCAACTCAGTGCAAGTCGTTCAATGACATAACTGGCAAACAAATGTTGACCAGTAAATTTACATGAGAATTTCAGGATAGCAGAGATGCCTCTCCATCCATCCAGGCATGACTGAGCACTTCATACACATGAATGTGTATGAATGCACACATCCAGTTTTAACCATCCTGGTTTCATCAAGGACAAGGAATACCCACCAGGAGGCTTGTGGGTACAGCACCTACCAAGGGCATTTAACGAGGTGCAAAACATGCGACTAAAGTCCTGCTCTCAGGTGAGGGAGGGAGGAAGGAAAAAACTTAACAAAGCTGTTCATTCGTTGTTTTTAACTCCTGAGTGGTTTAGCACTTCAGTTTACAGAAGTTACATCAAAAGCTGCTGCAGTTCAGTTGAAAGGTCAGACACTTTTTAGATCAGCCTTGCTGCTGAAACCAGTGCCCCATTTATTCATCCCTAAGCAGCTGCTGTTATTAAGAGGAGCTCTCAGCATCACAGCAACTCCCACCTCTCACACCCCACACATTCTGCCTCACAAAACACAGCAAACCACCCACTGGAAACACTGAGGCAGTGACCCACATACACACAGACCCTACTCCGAATGTACTCTGCACTGCAGAACAGCAGGAGAAATGAACACACAGAATGGGAAGCAAACAGGTTTAAAAGATAAGGGAGGTCAAGTACAGCTAGTGGGAAAAGTGCCTATTCTTAAAGGCTGAGGGGTGGAGTCAGTACTGCCATGAAGTACCTTGGAAAGCACTCCATTCCTAAAGAAATAATGGCAGACACTGCTAAAGCAGGGGCCTGCTCCAGGGGCTCAGACATCACACAGAGCTTCCACGTTTTGGAATCTCAAATTTGAATTTAAACATGACAAAAGGTTTAGATTGAAAGCAGCAGAGTGGTTTTAATCTAAGGACCACAACAGCTCATATTCATGGGTCAGTTTACGTAAATAATGAGCTGGCAGAAGATGAGCAACCTCCTTTCTAGAGAAAGCACCATGATACAACTGAAGATAATCAAAGTTACAGGGTGGCAGCACCCAGCAGTACTTAACTCACCATGGGAATTTTAATAAAGCTACCCTCCATCCCATAATTTACACTGCTATTCTATCTCAGAGCTGCTTTTGAGACAATTACTGTTGAGCTTTACACTTTATTTATGGAAATAAACTTGAAAGGCAAGTTTGATCCTGCAACAATGCCAGGGCACTCCAACCACAGCTCTCAGTGGTCGATAACCAACTGGACAAAGCACAAAATTAATTTATGTTGTTTTGAAACTTTTAATTAACTCTGGCCAAGCAGGTTCTTACAAGTAAGTCAAATAATTAAGGCAAATTTAAGAGACACTTCAGTAAAAGCACAAAATTAACCTGAAGAATCAAATACAGCACACAACAACAAGCTTTGCAGTAGGAACTGTAAGTTACGGAAACTCAGATCTGTAACATATAAACTGTAAAGCTCAGTCCATAAGTAGCTGTAAGAGTTACTTTCTACTAGTTTTGTTCTTTTATAATACTTAAAATGCTAACAGGTATCCAGAGCAGCAACTGAAGCTGAGTGGTCAAGAACCAGCTGATACACATCACCAACCCACCTACTGCTGCTAACCCAAAATCCTGAATTAAGCTCAGTTTTCAATCTGAGAAAACATGTCACTACAAGAGGTGACAAAGATGTCAAGTGCTTTACAGTATCTCTAACAGTGAGCAGGCTCACTATCTGCAACAATAAAACACTCCTTAAAGTTGCATTGCATCCCTGGGTACAAAGCAATGCCAAATACCAACAGTAGTTGAGGATTGGCCTTGACCTACATTTATCAATTATAAAAACACTTTTCTTACATATCTGTATATGTAAGATACTTAAAATCCTTCATGCTCTTCATATTTCCAAACATCACCTCCGTATGTTGAAGTCACTGAGAACACGATATGCTTCCAAATGCTCACGTGAGCCTTACTTATAAAACACACACTGAAACTCTGGAAACTGCACTGAATGCCCCCATTAAAAATGCCATTTTAACATTAAACTGCTTCCTGCAACACACAATCTGCCTTAGGTATGACTTTCCACCCTTTAATAGGCTTGGCTGTGGTAAGATTGAGCCCCTGCAGTCTGTAGGACGTGACACTGCTTGTCATGCTTTCCATTCAGTCCACTGAAATTCAGGATTGTCAGCATCTGTCTGGAGAACACCCCCTTCAGTTCAACTCCACTCCTTCACTTCAACACAACTTAGCAGACTTGCAGCAGTATAAGAAATGTGAACTTAAATGCCAGGAAAGCATCAATAATAATAATAATAATAATGATGATGATGAGCAGTTTAAAGTCAAGATTCCAGAAATGTAACTTGCACACCAAGTACTTCTTCTACCCAGGAATTTGCAAATATAAATAAAATTTATATATTATGGTACGTACATCTTTTTCAGTGAAAGGACTGATACAACACATCTTCATCCCTGAACGCTGACTGAAGCTGATTTTATCTTTCATCTTTTTATCTTTGTGGGAAAGATTTTCACAATGAATTTTTAATTAAAAATCTTGAGGATGTGCAGTACTCTCACATTTTCTTGTTAATGTACTAAGTACTTGAACAATGCACAGTCCCNTGCGTGTGTGTGTGGGCGCGGCCCGCACTGACCGTTCGCCCGCTTCAGGGCGTTCTCGGGCCGCTGGAAGTACACCGGCATGATGGCGGCGGCGGCGGCTCCTCACGGGGCGGCGGCGGCTCCGAGCTCCAGCCAGGCGGCACGCGCGGCCGGAAAGGGAGGGAGCGGCAGGGGAAGGGGAGGGAAAGGGGCCCGCGCGCGCCCTGACGGCGGCGGCGGCGGCGGAAGCGGAAACCCCGCCCGGCGCGCGCGCGGACCCCGGACCGGACCGGGACCGGGACTGGAGCCACGGGGCATTGGGACCGGCACCTGGACCGGAGCCACGGGGCATTGGGACCAGGAGGGGATCGTGGGGGAATCGCGGAAGAAGCGGGAGGGGGAATGGGACCTGAAGGGATCGTAAGATGGGGTCCTGGGGAGATCGGGCCCGTGAGGCGGATCGGGATCGGGAGGGGAGCGCGGGGCGAGCTCCACAAAGCCCTTTGTCCCACTGAGCCTTAAACCAGGGGGCGCAGGGGGTTTGCCGTGGGGGCGGTCGGGTGGCACTGGACCCCGTGTGAGTCCTTCGCCTGTCTCGCACACTTTGTTATTAGCATTGTTCTTANAATAATAATAATGATGTTGATGAGCAGTTTAAAGTCAAGATTCCAGAAATGTAACTTGCACACCAAGTACTTCTTCTACCCAGGAATTTGCAAATATAAATAAAATTTATATATTATGGTACGTACATCTTTTTCAGTGAAAGGACTGATACAACACATCTTCATCCCTGAACGCTGACTGAAGCTGATTTTATCTTTCATCTTTTTATCTTTGTGGGAAAGATTTTCACAATGAATTTTTAATTAAAAATCTTGAGGATGTGCAGTACTCTCACATTTTCTTGTTAATGTACTAAGTACTTGAACAATGCACAGTCCCCAGACCACACAGCCTCTCCTGCTGTCATTTAAAGACCAATAAATCATCTCTAAGTTGTGGATGTCTTTAAGTGTCATCTTTCGATCAGCCCTGTGACAATGATCAGTGTAAATGGTCTTGCTAAGGGCTTAAAATAGGATACTATAAAAAAAAGAAGCGTCAAAGCCATATGTTTGGCCCGAAATGAGCCAACTGATAAATATAACCAGTCCAGCTTTTATGTGGCAGTCAGCAAGCAACGGCTACAGCGTTGAATTGTCTCCCCTGGTCGGTCTTCCAGGGCCAAACCAGTGCTATCAGCCTGTGCAGCAGTGCGGGAGTTTTACCATTTGCGTTCTCACCGGAGTCACGTGAAGGACGGGATACAACACACGGAGCCCACAAGGGACAGAAGGGCCCGGGATCAGCCCGGGTTCGCGATCACCCCGGCAGGGCAGCGCGGTCCGGCCCGCTCATGCCCAGCCCCGGCCGCCCCAGGCCCGCGGGATGAGGCCGTGCCAGCCCCGGCCGCCGCGGCTCCCCCTTCGCCCGGAGGCGGCCGTGGGGCCCAGGGGAGCGGGAGGCGGGGCCGGGNACAAAGCCCTTTGTCCCAATGAGCCTTAAACCAGGGGGCGCAGGGGGTTTGCCGTGGGGGCGGTCGGGTGGCACTGGACCCCGTGTGAGTCCTTCGCCTGTCTCGCACACTTTGTTATTAGCATTGTTCTTACTGTTCATTTTCCTATTCTTTATCTGCTTCTAGTAAATTGTTCTTGGCCCAACCCTTTTTGTACCTCCAGTTCTCCATCCTATCACAGGGGGAGGTGGAGGGGACATGACCGAGTGGTACGTGGTGTGGGGTGTTTCAGTGGGAACACAAAATTGAGGAATTCTGTTCCTAAACCATGACAGATGTGTATTTTAGTAAGGTCTGCATTAAGTAGAGTCATCACTAAGGTATTTATAGTGCTCAACGAGTGTTTTTCTTGTGTTCATAAAATTAATTTAAAAGTCTGTCGGGTGACTACCTGAGGTCGGGGTGGCAGCTGTGCCCATGTCACCGGAGCCAGTGACTGTCCTTGCAGCCTTCTCATGGGGGCAGCTGTGCTCTCACGGGGACTGCAGGTCTCCTGCCTGGTGCTTATTGCTGGGTGTGCTATTGAGCAGCCCACTCCATGTTTTTGGATCTCTAAAAGCCCCACAGGATCACGACAATTTTGTATTTTCTGTCTTGTCTCTTCCTACTAATGTGTGTACTTGATGACTTCATGAAAGTCATATGGCAAGCTGCCCTTTAGTGTGTTCCCTAGCCAGGCTGGGACAGGTCTGGCCTCTCCCAGAACTTCACACGTTTTTTTAGCAGCTTCTGATGCTCCTCTAGTTATCTCAGTTATTTCAGAAGTTTCTTCTACTAATCAGTATCATGGTATTCCTAGAATCGTTTAGGTTGGAAAAGACCCTTAAGGTCATGGAGTCCAGTGTTCAACTGCCACTGGTTATCCAAACTTGCAGATGAGATCTTTACATTCTCAATAAACTTGCTGGTGCAAGGAGTTACTCAGGAATAGTTGTTCTGCTTCCATGACTGTTCCTCACAGCACTCAGTCCCCACTTGGGCAGGAGCCAGCCTTTATCCATGCTGTGTAGAAACACAAGGATGTCTGTCAGGGTACAGCTCCCGGCCGTGACTTCAGGAGGTGGTTGCCAGCAGANCAGGATGTCTGTGTTTTGGGTTACTCGGGGTACAGCTCCTGGCCGTGACTTCAGGAGGTGGTTGCCAGCAGAGCCACCCTCCTTTTGTGTAACATTTCACATGAACTGTGCCCCATGACTTACAGAGGGCTGTGAAGATGATGACGGCACTGGAGCTCTTCCCTTTTGGGGAAAGCTGAGAGAGCTGGGTCTGTTCAGCCTGGAGGAGAGGCAGGGATCTCATCCGTGTCTGTCACTACCTGAAGGGAGGTGTCAGATGGACCAGGCGGTGTCCAGCAATAGGACGAGGCAACACGCAGAAACACGGAATTCCACCTGTGTACGAGGAGGAACTTCTGTATTGTCCCCTGATCGCACACTGGGACACTGCCCATGGAAGGTTTAGAATCTCCCTCCCTGGAGGTGTCCAGAAGCCGTCTGGACACGCTCCCGAGTGCCTGCTCTGGGGACCTGCTTCAGCACGGCGGTGGCACCGGCTGAGCTCCATGGTCCTTCCAACCTGACTATCCTGGGATTCTGTGACGCAGACAACAAAAAAAAGCCCCATTTTCCCCAGACCCATTCTTCCCCGGCTCCCGCCGGAGAACGGGCGGGCGGGTCCCAGAGGAGGAAGCCGCGGGGAGCGGGCGGGCGGGAGCGCTCAGTAAATGGCGGGGGGGCGGAGCGGGGCCGTGAGGGTGGAGCGGGGCCGGGCGGGCGGAAGGCGGCCGAGCGAAGATGGCAGAGCCGGAGGCGCAGCTGCTGCGGGCCGTGGGGCTGATCGGTGAGGGCCGGGGGAGCCGGGCCGGGCCGGGGGCGGTACCGGGGCCCGGGGCGGTACCGGGGCCCGCCGAGCTGAGGCCGCGGGCCCGGGCGGTGCCGGGGGTGCCGGCTCTGCCTGTTGCGGAGCTAAGCCGTGCACAACTCGGCCGAAGTGTCTGAAATTCGCGGCTTCCGAATCAGAATTGCGAAATCAGAAATAGGGAAAATTATAAATAAGCTGGCCCAGGTGCTTGTTCCTCAATGCAGTGCTCATGTTGAATGTTCATTCAAACTTGCGCTTCTTTGATCTCATGAAGCAGGTCAAGAATAGAGATATATTAATATTTAAAAAAATAAAACCCGTGTCAGAATTCCTGCCTTAAGGCTTGAACCGTAGTGGCAGAACTGGATGTCTAGGGTCAGGGTAAGGTGGAATTTTAATCTGATTCCAGGAAACAAACCTGATTAACCCATCAATTTACTTCCTTGCTGCTGTTTGGCATTCTCACAGTGAACATCTTTCCACCATAGAAAAAGACACCAACGGAGACGCTTTGTGGGTTTGGTGTTATCCGTCCGTAACAGCGGAACTGAGGACTCTGCTGCTGCGAAAGTGCTGCCTTACAGATGAAAACAAATTGCTCCATACGTTTGTGTTTGGCCAGTATAAAAGGTCTTGGTTCTACATCACAACGGTAGAAGTTCAAGATTCTTCAGCCTTGAAAAAGGTATGGCATGGTGGGGTTTTTCGGTAGAATGCAGGGAGGGCTTCTGCAGAGCTTCCTCTGTGGGTTAAGCAGTGTTTTCCCATGGAGAGAAACGAGAAGGAATTCAAGGTGTTGTGTGCTCACAGATGCAGCTCTGTCCAGGTGCCCAGCCAGTCTACGTTTCATTTGTCACCAGGACATGGAATTGCAGAATGATTGAGATACTCATTGTCCAATTCTGTGTGTTAGCACACAAATGCTATTTCATGCTGCTGTTTCTAGTTAATTTACATTTGAAGTTCAGCATTTTTTTTCTCTCTATGGAGTTTGTTTCGTAGTGTCCAGAGTCTTGTTCCTATAGAACCTGCAGCGTTTTTTCTCCCAAGGATCAAGTTTTGTAGGTTTTTTCTTTTCCACTGTATTGATTACTGGAAGACAGCAAATATAGTTTTAGCTTCTATCTTTTCCCTGTTATGAAAATCATTAAACTGTTGGTTAAGTCTGTTCAGTTTTCATGTCTTATGCTATGTCTAAGTAGAAAGATAACGTGGTAATTTTGTATGCCCACAGCAGAATGTTGCTTGCCTTTCCTCACTCCAAGTTTATATTTCCTATGAAGTAAAATAAAATTAAATGTCACAGTGCTGTCTTCCAATAGGTGAAGTGGGAGATGCTATTTCAGGAGGACATGTCTGGTCATTGTCTGCAGACTTTCAGTCTTGTACTGTCCCAGCCCACAATCATTTGAGGAAGTTAGAGTAGTTCTGTTTGTGGGCCTGCTATCTGTGTAGTTTTTCCACTCTCTTTCTAAATATGATGCTGTCTGCCTCCACAGTCTCCTTTGGCAACAAATTCTGGAAGTTTCCTCCCTGCTATGAGGAAGGAAAATGCCTTTCTGTTTTTAAATAAGCTCATGAGGTTAGAGGAAAGCAACTATTGTATGTAGGTTAAGCAAAAGATAGTCTGTACTAGAGCTGAGTCACATCAAAAGTCCTCTGTCCAGGCTGTTCCTGCAGTTAGGAGCTTGGAGCCTTGTCAGTAACGTGGCCAAGACTGTTCATGTGGGGTCATTAACTGAGCTCTGTGTGTTTCTGTGCCTGTGTCATGTGCAGGTGACCCACTTCTCCATTGTCCTGACAGCCAAAGACTTCAACCCAGAGAAATATGCAGCCTTCACCAGGATCCTCTGCAGGTCTGTATAAAATCTAGCCTGAGGTTCTGCATGTTTAGATCTTGCCAAAGCAGAAGGCTGAATTCATTGTGTTGCATTTGTTCAAACAAACTGCTGGAGACTCAGTCCTACAAAGGAAATCAGATGATAATAATCCTTGATTTGAGCTGTCATATACAGAAAGTGTTGGGTGAATGTCAGATATTCATTGGGTTTTAATGTGTGTCTTCTCCAGACACACACCACCACCACCCTCACGCTCATGAGAGTATATATTTTAAAAGTATAAATGTTTGGGAAAATGTCAGTGCTGGACTTAAAGACCACCATGTGTGTGGTGAATGGCTTGTATCCCTCCATGACATCTTTCTAAGTGCTACTTGCAGCTCCTCTGAGCTAAGCACAGCACCCAGGGATGGTTTTGCTTTTCCTATAGGGAAGTGAGAGCCCTCTTCTCATTTCCTTGTCCTGTTTACTCATTTCCCTTCATGTTCCCATTCTCATGCTCTCTCTCTGCTTCTTTTGCCTTTCCTTCAATTTCCAAATTAGTTCAGTCCCAGTTCTTGATGCCAAGAGTATTCCCTGGGATTTTACAGCTAATTGGATGCAATTGTGAGATTATTGTGCTCTTGAGACTTACTATATATAATGCAGACTTGGAAGTGCTTTTAGATTTATCAGTTCTGCAGGGTACTGAAAACCTGAGAACTGTGTTCTTTTTTCGTGATGCATGAAAAACTTAGATTCACTGTGGATCACATTTCTGCTGACTTACCAGCTAATACTTCCTTTCAATCAAATCTAGAATGGATTCTTCTAAGCATGCTAATAATTGAGTTTGAAATGTGATGTTGCTTTGTGCTATAGCTGCCATGGAAAATGTGTAGTTGACAGCTTCAGTGCTATTCCTGAAATATCTTAACCTGTAAAAGAGGTTACAGTGTCTCTCTGCTTCCTGGAAGACAGCTGACAATGCATGGGTTCTCTCAGGGTGTGCTTCCTCTGTGCCATTTTGGGGTTTTATTGAGTATCAAGGATGTGTTTCTATTTTTCTTTCATCATTTAGTAAAGAGTACAGAAGAATGGCAAAAGATACTTGGATAAAAAATTTAAAGCTCCCTTAGCCATAGTCTGCATGTAATAACAGGAGTTACTGGTGTAATTGCGTTTTCATTAAGCAAACACCTTCCAAGTCTGTAAAGAATCCTTTGTCTGGACATCTACCTGCACCTCTGGGGTGTGTTTCTATCTTAGTCCATATTGGTTCATTCATAAAATAGAAAGCTGAAATAAAAATGCAGAGTTATTTTAAATTCTAAAAGACAGACATGTTTGTGTGCACATTAGAAGACTTCTAGTTTAGTATTTAAAACCTCAGCCAGGTGTCCAGAATAAGAATTATTGCCAGCAATATTGCTATTTGTGATACTGATTTTTAATTTTTTATTTTTCATATATTTACATATATATATATGTACATATATATAGGTGCACTGATTACAGTTAAAATACCAGACTCTCTCCTATTCACACAGAATCTACCTGAAGCATGGCAGTCCAGTTAAAATGATGGAGAGTTACATTGCAGTCCTCACAAAGGGCATCTGCCAAAGTGAAGAAAATGGATCCTTCCTCAGCAAGGACTTTGATGCTCGGAAGGCTTACCTTGCTGGCTCCATCAAAGGTTAATCTCTGCCAGAGTCTCTATTCTGATTTCTTTCTTACAGCCTAAAATACAATCTTGTTTTCATGTATGCTTCAAGTAAACTGTGCTGACACTGTTACCTGTGCTGTTATTATTAAGCTTTTTCAAAACCATGATAATGTCAGCATAAATATCTTCTATAAAATTATTCCCTCTCTTTTCTAGATATAGTGTCTCAGTTTGGAATGGAAACAGTTATTTTATATACTGCACTGATGTTAAAGAAGAGAATTGTAGTGTACCATCCTAGAATAGAAGCTATCCAGGAATTTACCAGGTACTTTATCAGTTCCTTCCTTCCCACCCACTCACCCCCAGAAGTCCAACAAATTTTGAACCTTCATTGAGAAAAAAGCCTGTATTTTAAGGGAAAACAAATCCATCTTAAACCTGTTTATAGAAATTCTGCTAAATCCCTTTTAAGGTTTAACTGCATGTTGCTCAACTCTGAGAAATTGAATGGTGGAATGAGTGATAAACTCTGCTTGCACTGATAGTAGAAATTTCTACAATTCATAAATAAATAAATATATGTACACACACCCCCTAAATGGGACCTAGTGATAATTGTTCTTTTTCATGGCATGCAGTTTTTACTGTGAAGCTTTAGTTAGTAAAAATGTACTGTGTCTCAAGTTGCACCCTGATTTCCTTAGGACTTTGCCTGCTTTAGTGTGGCATCGACAAGACTGGTCAATTCTTCATTCATATGTGCATCTAAATGAGGAGGAACTGGAAGCCTTAAAAGCCTGCACAGGTAGTGATAATTGATTAGTCAAAAATACCAGGAAAGTTCTATTTCAGCTTCTGTTGCTGCAAAGTTTTGCACCAGGGAACTTTGGAGGGAAAAAAAGGTTATTTTGCTGTTAATGCTTATTGATCAAAGTTAAACATAATTTTCTTTGGAAAAGGCAAATCAGCTAAACAAGTATGTGGGAAGATAATTAGTTAATCTGCTGGCTTTGGGTGGATCCACATCACTCTATCTCTAATCACAGATGCAAAGCAGCCTTGAGACTTGTTTGATGCTTTGATTGGAGGGATTGAAAGTCTTCCTGCTGTACAGAACCAGCTCACTTAGATAAGCAACATTTTTTCCCAGGAAATACACATCACTAGTAACAGAATGTTTTTTTTAAATCCCTAACTCTGAAGTCCCAGACTTCTGTTTTGATGTCAGTGAAGTCTGAGGCTCCAAATCACAGGTAAACTTTACCTGTAGGAGTTTGGTCTGTGTGACTCAGTGCTGTGTGTGCATAGTGCTTAATGCATAATCCAGGACCAGGCCCTTGCTTTATGCAGAGCTTACTGTGACACATCATGTGGCCATTAAGAGGCTTCTTTATACAGAATATGAGCAAGGAGACTACTCATCTTCAACATTTCTACAGCTCACTAAGCATCTTCCTTGGAGAAAAACCTGCTCCAGGTTTGCTCATCTGACATGCTATAAATAAGCAAATCTGGGTTTATTCCTCTGTTCCAGTCTATTACTGACTTTATGACAAGAAGCTCCAGAGTGGAGATTTTGAGAATGTAATGAGAAAGTTACAAATGAATAATTTTAGTGGGAAGGGAGGAAAAGAGTTTAAAATGTCAGATTGGTAACTTGGTGATATTGCTGTAGTGTTAGCAGTTAATCCATGCTCCAGGCAGTTTTAGAAGTTGATTGGAAATGAAGCATCGCTGAGCACTTGTGTAATGACTGATATTATCGAGAGAGCAGCCTCTTGGGTCCAATGGGTATTGTGTCAGATACTCTTAGAACAGACTTTAGGGCTGTGATTTTTGATTTTATTTCTGAAGATTCTAATCTTGCTCAATTCTGTACTCTAGGTTACATTGCTGGATTTACAGACTCTGAAGTGAGCAGTAGATCAGACCTTTATGATGTCTATGTGAATTTGGCAGACAGTGAGATTACAGTTTCACCTGTAGTAAAAGGTTGGTTTCTCTTTATATTTTGGATTTAGAAGCACTTTATTCCAGAGTTGACAGTAATTGCTCAACCTTGCTGTAGATCAAACAATCCAGATCCTTCTTCCATCCAGGTTTTGAAAAGTCAATATGTAAGTTTTTTTGAAAAGTTAATATGTAAATTGTAATTTTATTGCCACCCTGGAAGACTGGTTAAAGTTGGAGTTTGGAAGGATGTGCTTTGTCTTCCAGCAAATGCACAACTGAGATTTCATAACATCCATGTTAGACACAGAAGAGACTTTCAGCTTAATGGAGAGATATTACATGAGTTTTTAGAAAAACATGGCACTAAATACTTGAAGACTGGGGATTATTTGAAAGAAAACCTTTTATGTTGCTTATCATCTTGCTGCTCCTTATCACTGCTTTGGGCCACTTCAGAGGTATTGGCTGTTGATACAAGGTTATGGTCTTTATCAACAGATTTCAAATGGCAGTCATGAAAAGATTCCTCAGTTTGGTGTGTTACTCATATACATTTCTAGGTATCACAAAAAAGGTGATTTTATATGTGGTGTTTTGTTTTTTTCTTACACAGAGGCAATGACAATGGGAAAACTTCACAAAGAAATTGGACAACTAATTGTTCAATCTGCAGAAGATCCAGAAAAATCAGACAGCCAAGTCATTAAGGTTAATATTTTATTTTTAAATCTAATTAACTTCTATTGCTAAATCTTGGCAGAAGGAGGGAGTAGAAGGAAGAGTGGCACTGAGAATCAGTCAGTGTCTTCTACCGTCTGCCTTTTTACAAATGAGCATTTTTATTTATCATGCAGGTTTTTAAGGATAACTTACTTAGTTTATATAATCTCTTGAGTAACTACATTGCTGAAGAAAGTTCAGAAATTCTATTGATTTTAAGACTGGTTTCCCAGTTATATTCCACAAGGCATGGATTTTGCTCAATGCTTTGTCAATAGTATTGGCAATACCTTGAAAAGGTCCTGCTAAATAAGGCTTCTTAGCTGTAAAACCTGATTTTTATGATGATGGCGTTTTATCACTCCCTCCCCCATGTAATATTAGACACTTCACAACTGAGTGACTTAGTCACAGAGCTCAGTAAGGTCAGGAGAGGAGTGGTTGTGCTTCCTTTATCCAATATGACACAAGAGCAGGCTGAAGAACTGTTACAAGTGGGGTCTTTATTTTAAATGAGCTATTTATTTACCCTTTCTCTGTTCTGTATTGATTGTTTTTTATTGTAAGTGTATGTGAAAACCTTCTAATACCTAATACTGTATTCATGGTTGCTTGTTTTTCTGTTCCTTAAGGACATTTCCCTGAAGACAAAAGAAATCTTGGCTACTTTAGCCTCACTTACTGACGTTTCTGATGGCAATGAAAAACCAACCCTTAATGCTGAGGCCCTGAAACAAAAGCGATTTCCACCAGCCACAGAAAACTTCCTTTTCCATTTAGCAGCTGCTGAACAAATGCTCAAAATCTGATTTTGATGCACTGCAGTGTTATGGACTAATTCTGAAAAAACTCTCTCTGCCATCCAGATAGGAATACCTGGTATTTTATATGAAAAACTAAAGGTATGAGTCAATGTCCTAGTTACCATGATGTAATGCAGAATACTGGAGCTCGACTGGGAACATATGGAGACATATTTGGGAACATTCCTGGTGTCATTATCTCCCCCCAACTCTGTGTACCTATGGCTCCTGTATTTCACACCACAAAGTGAGGGGATTTACAAGTAGCACAGGCCAGTGTCTCCAGGCTTTGGCAGACATCAGTGTAGTGGCTGTTTGTCCTGCACATTCCAGAGGCTGGACAGCTCTGACTTGTCTGCCTGGGGTCTGGAACATGGCTGCAGCACAGCTGGGATGTGCTGATCTCTGCACAGGGACACTCTGAACATGCAGTTGCTCTGAGTGCTCCTTCTGGGCTTCCAGGGATGTCAGCCTGTCACATGCTGCTCTTGCTCTGGACTGCCTGATACCTGGAATCCCAAATAAATGGACAAGTTCTCTCTTTCTACTTGAAAGTGTCTAGGTGTGAATAAAGGATGTCTGGGAAAATCTGATGTGGTAGCCTTAGTATGAAAAGGAAGGGATATTTTGAAGCTCAGGTGTGAGTTGAGCACCTCTTTGGGACTCTTGCCTTAGAGGTTTTCCCCGTTTCACTCCATCCCATGCCTCTGGTGGAGGGCTAAGATACAGGATTACTGTGCTTGGAGTGGGCCTTCCTGGGGAGGCCATGGACAAGTGCTGCCTTACAGCTGGAGTCATTAGAGAAGTTGTTGGGGCTCTCAGCTGAGAAGAGACCTGGCCATTCATCCCTGATCCACGTGAGAAAGTCAGATGAGTCAAAGCCTTATGCACCAGGAATGCTCAAATGGCCAGGTGCCACAGGTAGAGCAGCAGCTTCCTGAATGACTGGAGCTGTAACACAGGTACTGTCTGATGGTGCTCTGTGTAAATTAAATATAGATGGAAACTTCTCAAGTCATACTGAAAACTGGGAAAGAGTTTAGAGAAAATTAAAATTTGCCTACTTGTTTGGTTGCACAGCCATAACTCAAGGGTGGGGTTTTTTTGATTGGTTTTGTTTTGTTTCGGTTTTTTTTACTGAGCAGCCTGAAACTAACTGCTTTACAATCTTCTGAGAAGAATTTAGAGTCTGGAAGGAAATGCTCTGAGCCAAACAATCTGTATTTGTTCAGAAGTGTCAACAACAAATCAGTCAATTCTGCAGTAGCACTTTGTTACAAGAAAAAATAACCTTTTTCCTGGCCTTTGTACAGATAGGCTGTAGCATATGGTTTTACATAGAGATTTTATACTTATGATTAAAACTTTAGTAAACAATATTTATATTGTTAAATAATTGGATGTTTGCTATTCTGAAACTGGTGGAGCTCATCAACAACTATGTGCAAGCAATATTGGTTGGAGAAAGAGTTGTCCTTCTGCTATGTATGATACCTTAAGGAAATCTATTTTAGAATGTGATTAAGGAATGTGGCATCTATGTGTACAATGAGTGGTTATTACAGTCAGGAAATGAAAGTGCTTCAGAACAGTCCCCTATTTTCAGGGGTGTAAAATTCTGCTTTAAACACTTAGTCTGAAGTTTAAATTCTGAACACAGTAGCATGTAATTTTAACTTCTGAGAAAAATACTGCACCTGCCTTTGTTTACCTGTAAGTGCTCTACAGCTTTTTCCCCCATTTGCCCATTCATGGTTTTTGTTAATGGTTCTTTAATATTGCTGCTTGTTTAATATTGCTGGTTTGGGACCTATAAAACAGTCGGATTAGAAGAACTGCAAAACTATGCTGAAAATTCTATTCAGGACCTACTTTAAAGTCCACTGAAATGGAATTCTTTCACCAAGGAAAATCTGAATCTGCTTCAGCCAGCTGTCTTAACACCACAGTGTAACGAGAAGAAATTCCCATTGTTTCTTATTAACAAACTGCCTTAAGGCATATGTAGAGACAGCCACACAAAGCAGAGGAGCTCAATTGCAAACTAAGCCTTGAATGCCTGTTTTGATTTCTGTTCTGGAAATGTTTCAGTTGAAAATCTCAGTGTTGTATTAGATCTCCTGCCGTTTGTGCAACACAGATGAAATACGATTTTGCACTTAAAGAACTGGACTCATAGCATGCTTATGCCTATTAAAAAACTCCTGAACAGTCTGCCCTTTAATTTATGCAAATTTATTCTTGAATAGTTGTGACCATGGAGTCACAGGCCTTAGCTCTTAATTTTGCAATACTGGGATTGAGCTGTGGTTTGGGCTTTAGGTTGGAAATGTTCAAACACTTTTGTCATTGATTTTATCATCAGCACTGTACAAGATTTATTGGCCTCTCTCAGCTTCAGTGAGTTCAAAGGATTGTCTTAATGTTCTTGCATTTTCTTATTGACTTTTGACACTGTTTTTTTTAAAAATGTCTAAAATAAAATAGAAAAATTTGCAAGGTCGGGACAGGAAAATATTTATACTTATTTCTCGCTTCCCTTTCCCCAGGATGCACACAAGCAGACTGTGGGTGCAGTTGCTCTTTTGCAGTCAGAGGACATCCTTTCTTCCTCCTAGAGGCAAGGGCTGTTTCAAATGGAATTTTTATTCATACCTTTTCATCTTACTACCTTTCTGTTCTCAGAGAAATACAAAGTGGTGAATGGTTCCTGCACCATAACATCTCCACTACATTTGCAGAAATTAGAAGGTAAAAAGTGAGCAGGGCAGAGGCTTGGAAAGGGGAGCAGGATAAACACTCAGTCCCTGCAGTTGAGATTTTGCTGAGTAAATTGGGTTACTTGCTTTACTGCTTTCATCCCTGGGGTTTTAGTTCCTGGTAGGAGCTGCCCTGCCCTGTTTCCCTGCAGGCAAATGTGTGAAGGGGAATGTTCAATGGAGAGCAGTGTAATGCTGTTTAACCTGGAAAAACTTGACATGGGACATGCTACAGAATCCATCTTAAACATCCTGGCTGCTTCTGCCTTTAGCCTCTGACTGCTCATGAAATGGCCACTGAGGGTTTGTTCATTTTGTGGTGTGAGACATCAGTTGAAGCAGCTCCATTTCTGGATAAAAAACAAGCCATAAAGCCCAGTGTAGGGAGTTCCCAGCTGCCTCATAGTGCCTTACACCCTTCCCTAGGCAGCTGGCTGGAGCCTGAGTCAGAGCATCTCTGGTCAGGTGAAATCATTCCTTGGAGCTGCTGAGTGATGTGGGATAGGAGGAGACTCCAAAGCCTGGGCAGCAGCTCCTTCCTGAGTGACGCTGTGCAGCACATGGTGTTTGCTGTCTGGCAGGGAAGGAGCTGCAGTGCAGGACTCCCTCCCTCCCTTCATCCTTCCTCCACCCCTGGCATGTGGGGAAAAGGGAAAAGCAGCATGGCTGTGTTACAGGCCTGGGGGTAAAGCAGGGACACAGCTCCAGCTGAGAAAGGCTTTGATGCCAGCATTTCTTAACATGGGAGTGGCTGATTTTTTTTAAGCTACATTAAAGGGGCCTGAAAGCCTCACTGGATTTTCCTACATTTCAAGATGACAAGCTGAGTGGGTGAGGCACAGCATCCTGTGCTGTACTAAGACTTCTGTTTTCCTTGAAGCTGAAAGCTTCCATCTGTTGTCATTCACCACAACTTAAACTGGTTCCACCACTAATGCACTGTCACTTAACACCAGGGCCAGCTAAGGCAGGAGACAGGCCTGCCTTGGGCTGGAATGTTGTTAATTTATTCCACATTACAAAGGGCAAGGTTTCCTCTTCCCAGGTCCCTCAAACATGCTGCTTTGCTGCTTGTCCCAGTTTTGTTTCCTGACTTGTATCTCTGTACTTTGTCTGCTCCTGGCAGTTCTCATCTCAGGGACTGGTTCAAGGCTGAGGATGCCAGGGCCTTTTTAGCAAAAAATTTTCCCTGCCCTGATTTGGGAAGCAACTGAGTCAGCCAGGCTGACAATTTAAATGGCAGGCGCCTGCCCTCCTCTTCTGGAAAATTCTGCTTAGGGCAATAGGAACATTTATGAGAGTGGGGGAAAGGGGTATTTAATAATCCTGAGGGAGCTGGGTTTAATATGGCAAATTTCAGCTCAAGTATTCAGTAAGGAGCTGGTGGAGTTTGAGAAGGGGCAGCTGTAATAACAGACACTATTACCAGACCTATTCCAGAAGCCTTACTCATGGAGTTGTAATGACATCAATTTGCTTAAAACATCCAAGTGTGATGCCAGTGAATTTATAGCTTGTCTAGTTACCATGACAATCCAAAGTTCACCAATATATTCTCTTCTATTTGTTGGCTTTGCTCTACTCTTAGGTTTTGGGTTTTTTTGCTTGTTCCCACTGTGGTACATGTAACTAGCATTTACTTTAGCCATTCTTAAATTATGTTTAAAATAGGAGTGGGGAGAGGTGCAGGTCTTCACTGTAGTGCCAGTTACTGTTTACTGAGAGTGGAATCAGACCCCTCCTGCATTTGCCTTTGGTATGTGACAGAAATAGGAATAGAGAAACATGGTTTAGATCATTTAATTGCAGGATGTTATCTGTGCCTCTGCTATTAAAGCTTTGGAAGGAGACACTTCAGAGTGTGCTGCCCCCTTCACACCCAGAGAGGCAGGCTGAGGCTTAAGCCTGTTCCACCTGACCCTGTGGTAGAATCATGGAATGGTTTGGGTTGGAAGTGACCCTAAGGATCATCTAGTTCTAACCTCCTGCCATGAGCAGATGCCATTGGGCTCAGCAGACCCTTTGGTCTGACACAACACAATTATCTTCTTGACCCTGATGAGATTTTACCATGTACTGAAGAACATCACCCCCAGAGGCTGAGTGAGCCTGCAGAGTTCAGTAGGTGTAAACAATCCTTTGCCTTTAAAAATCCACTGCAGTTCTCCATTGGAGTAGTGCAGACTCTGCCAATTACAGACAGTATCCATATGCTCTTCCTGGAACAGCTTTACAGCATGTTCCACTCCAGTCCCAGCTCCTTAGGATGTGCTGCTGCTCCTCTCTCCTCTTCCCTTGTCTAACCTTCCCCTCCAGTAAGTTGTTAGACGAAGACTCAAAAAAGGCAGAATTCAAACAAGAAATTAAACTCAACCCCCAACTTCCTGCTTTTGTTCAGTGCCAAAAGCACAGCAGGAATCTCTTCTTGCAAGAGCCCAGGCCTGCTATTTTTCCTTACTTTGCTCTATGCTGCACTCTTCCTGTAGGATGGATTGGATTGGGCAACCATTGTTTTCCTCACACTGTGAAAAGAAATCCAATCCTCCAGCAACAGGAGAGCAGTGGCCTGTGTATTGTGCCCTAAGTTAAATTATGGCACACTTGGAAGGCTGGACTTGGGATAATCACCTTCACATAAATAATTTTATATTACTTAGTGCATTTCCATCCTTGTCACACAGCCTTAGCAGCACCTCACATAACTACAGGCAGGGGTTGTAGAAGAGGTGGCTCAAAAATCACTGAAGATGTCACAATCACAGAGTCTCCTGTAAGCTCTTTCTGCAGCTCTTCCCAGACAGCTGAGGCTAATTTCATAGCATCAGCAAAATGTATCACCTCACTGATCCACATACACAAATGATGGCACATATCAAAAGAGCTTTCTTTCTTTGGATAAACAGAGCCAACCTGAGAAGGTGGAATTCCTCATTGTCCACCACAAGGTCAGAAAGACATGGGATCTCCTCATGGCTTCAGTGTAAAAACCAAGTTCTAAAGCAAGGGCCATCAAGCCTCAAAACTCCTTCAAGGATGTTAAGAAATACAGGAATTAACTGGTAGTCAAGTTTGTCACCCGTTTCCTGAATGCTTTTTAAACTAAATTAAACCAATATTCTATTGCCATCAGGGTTGCTTTGTCTAATACCACTTCAAGGGCTGCCTCACATTTCATCCTCAAAAGGAGCATTGTTAGATCACTGAAAACATCAAAGTATTCTGAGAAGAACCAGCTGGACTTTACCCACAGGAGTGCTGATGGCAAAGCCTTCACCAGCTGGGTTCCTAGAAAGAAGCACACCAAAAGCTGCAGCAACAGAACAAACTTATGTATTCAACAGTCATTTAATTAAGAAATCAATCATCTGAGGAAGCACAGGACACAAGTTGTGACAAAGGCTGTGTTACAGTGCTTTTCTAGCACTTCTCAGCATCAGGTGAGATGTGTTCATGTGCCTCCAGGCTGGGGCTGGCAAAGCCACGTTGTCAAGTTCTGCCTCTCAGGCCACACCATCGTACACCGCATCTGGCACCTTTGCCACCACAGAAGCACAATTCAGTCACAAATGCCAGTGGAGCATTCAGGATTCACTTGGATCAGAGCACACATTTCTATATAAAAGCCAGGCTCTAAATGCCCCTGTTGTAGAAGAACTCTGTTTCTTCTGTAGATGACAGAATTTCTGGTTCAAGGTCTGCTCGCTTTATCTGCAATGTAGGAGAAAAGGGAATCAGCACCATCACAGCCTCCTAAGTGCATGTTAAATTCTTGTTATTCCATTGCACTTTGCACAAATTCAGGTACTGCATTCAGGATGTGGGACTTGCTCTTTGTTTGTTTGGGGATTTGAGGGATTTTTTGTTGTTGTTTTGGGGCTTTGTTTTTCTCCTCCAACATTTTCTACATGTGCACACATATTGGAAAAAATACTTATTTTTTAAAAATAGTGACATTATCTCTGTTCACTACAGAATCACAGAATCATTTAAGTGTGAAGAGACCTTTAAGATCACCAAATCCAGCTGTAAATATATTTGGACATAGGAGAACTTCTACTGTGGGCTGAGCCGTTGGGAAGCCCAAAGGGCATCAACCAGCCCTAATCTCAGTACATAATTCCTCTAAAGTCCCCTAATTTATGTTCTGTTTGCTTTTTTGTTGTCATAAGAGATCAAGAAATCTAAAAAACCCAAAAAACCTAAAATGCCAGAAAGTTTAGACAAATAAAAGAAGCCACTGAAAATGGCAAGAGTTAGTTCTCCTGACCTTGCTTGCTTCAGACTCTTGTGAAAGTCTGATAAATCCACATTGTAAAGTGTAAATATAAATAACACACAATGCAACTCAGACCTCAAAAGTCCTGTGACCCTCTGCCTGGTACATGGGCCTTCACAAGCAGCCTCTCTGCTGCCTCATTTTAGATGTACCACATTAATCCTGTTGATTTTTTTTTAATATGTGGCCTTCAGACTGCTGGCCATAGTTCTGAAACGCTGATTTAATGTCACAATAATCTTAAATCAATTCCTGTGAAAGGACTTACCTCCCCACACTGTGGGAACATACTAAAGGAGACTGGCAGCATCCCTGCTAGGACTGACATAATCACAAACATCCTCACAGGACCCAAAGCACGAGGATTTTTAACAAATCTTGCTCTGTCCAAGACATTGAAAAAAATATGTCAGTATATTGAAAAATAACCTGACAGTGACACAAAGAGCATTAGCTACTATTTTACTGAAATTAGTAATAATCTAGGCTTATGATTCCTAAAGATGTTTCCTTACTTCATTTCCTATGTTCTTACTCTTAACTTCCTGTGCTTTCCCTTTGTTTTGTGCTTGCCTGCAGCATTTTCCAAGCTCAAACTGTCAAGATTAAGAAAACAAGCAGCAAGATCAAAGTGACAAAAGGAGGGAAAGTACATTAGTGCTTTAAAGTGTCTCAGTTCCTTCATTAAGATTTTTCTTGCCTTACCCTCTTTCCTTACACATTTAGTTCCTGTGGGCATCCCTGTTTTGCCTTGTGCAAAAATTTATTACTTGACATATATATATAAAATTTTATTTTACATCTGCATAAGTCTTCTGGTAACAGGAGTCTCTTAGGCTGATAGGGAATCAATTTAGGCAATATCAAATTACCTGACAGAGATGATCCCTACCTGTACTATTTACATGACAAAAGGTCATGACCAAAAGTTCAGGGCAGGCTAAGAACCCTCTCATAAAGCATAAAATGTATTCTTCTTAGGATACAGGGATTTAAAACGTTGAAAAGCAAGAACATGTTCTACAACAGGTGGAAAACTATTTGGAAGTTGGGATCCAGTTTTAATTGCAAATTCAAGTCCCACATTACTTCTTCAAAAATACAAACCTAAGCTAAGTGCTGTAAACAACCTTGATACAGACATTGAAACTCAAATCTTAAGTTAGGGAACTGAAGGTAGGTAGGTGCTGGAAAAGAGCCTGTCAGGAGAGCACAAACATGTTTCCTGCATGGGAGCAGAGAGGAAAACCTCATTCCTACAAACCTTGGAGCATGGGCTCAGACATAACCAGATTCACTTAATGATCTCAAAGAATCACAGCAGCTGAACTTCCCACATCATCACTTCCACCAAGGCAAGCAATACTGCAAACCCAAGGAGAAACCTGGCAAATGGTAACAGCCAGACTGAAAAGCAGAGTACCACTGCCCAGGCACCCCCAGCCCCTCGCAGTGCCTCTCACCTCTGCACACAGTACATGAGCACTTCTGGCAGGAAGAACGTTGTCCCAAACAAGACTGCTCTGGACAATGCTGTTTCCATAACAGCCTTCAGGGAGAGAGCAAAACAAGTGTTGTCAAAAGAGTGCTCTGGGCAGCTTCAAACGCTGCCTGCTTCCCTGAGTGCTTTTTTGTCTTACACTCTGGAGTTTAATGCAACAGGTTAATGAGGGATAACAACACCTATTAAAGGAATTCTTTCTTAAATGGAAACTAAGAGGCAAATACTCTGCTTATGACTGAGAAATTCCTTAAAATTCCTGCCGTGATAATAATTTTGCTAAGACTTACTTTCTAAAGTTGTGCTGAACTTCATACAATTGGTTATACCTTCTGGGCATCCTAACTAGCTTGTGTTAAATCTGAAGTTCTCTCTCCAGCTGTCACCAAATCTTTATGCTCATGCAGTTGTTTCCAAATACTGGGCTTTTCTCTGAGGTGTCCCATCAGAAGATCCAAGAGTCTTATCTCCTTCGGGGGGTGACCAGAGAAAACAGAAGTGTCTGTGCCAGTGTCTCTGGTCTGGGGAGGCAGCCAACCCTTGATGACACTGAAGTTGTGGAACCTGGTTCCAGAGACCCAATCCAAGCCCAAAGATTCAGCACCTGGTGTGGGATTCCTTATTCAATATATCCAACCCTAGCGACTCTCAGCATCACATTCTGCTCTTAGCAGGAAATGAAAGGCAAGTCAAAAAAGTTCTCCACCCTCTCACCTACCTTCTCACCAGCCTTCTTAGACACTCCTATAACCTTGCCATTCCTGTCCATCACTTCTATGCCATTATCAAATTCTGGGCTTCTCACCATTGCCACACTAAATGCACTTGTCAAACCTGCAGGGTTAAAGGGGATTTTGCTTTAATAGATCCCAAAGGACTGCCTCAATAGTAACATTCATAATGATGTGCATTTTACATTTCCAGTTCAACAGTTCACATCTGAATAACATGGCAGCTTAAAAAAACACTGCCCCATGAAAATCTACTCGGGATCTTAATCTTTGTTTCAGAAGCTTGAGAGAGACTGCAAGGCCTCAGTCCTAAAAGGTGCTTTGTCATTATGGATTCAGGGCTTTAAAATCATTTCCATCCAGCTCAAACCACGAGTACTTTGTCTTAACAGAAAGTGGATGGATTTCTGTTGTGGTTAGGTTTTGTCCTGCTCAGCATAAAATCCAGCACAGAAGACAAAATCCTGAAAGGAGCAGGGTTTCAGAAAATGTTGTATTCTGCATTGAAAGGAAGGGCATAGACTGTCAATCTGACCTTGCTTGAAAGAAGAGATTGCTCTTTTTATTAGTTCTTGGTAGGGCTATTCAATAAAGACATTAGTGTACCAGAGGACACTTTGCAAATGCTGGACTGACATTACTCAATTACTCTCAGGCTTTGCTCTACATTTAAGAAAATGGAAGCACATTTAACACCTGCTTCAAGGAAACAAGTCAGAAACCTCTAATGTACTTCAGAAAGATCTGAGTAGGCATCTCACATAACCTGAAACAGAGGAGATGATGCATTTTAATTTGATCAATTGTTCCCTGAGAAAGGACAAAAATTTCTATAAGGGCAATAGAAACACAATTAATGACATGAAATAGTTAAACTTGTCCTGGTGCAACTTCACCATGGCTGTAGAGCTGCTGCAGTAATGAACTGAGTCCCACTTTCCTTGCAGGATTAATAATAACCCTGCTGGAATAATCTCCCGTTCTGCACTCCCAGAGCGATGTCGCACTCTGGTGTCACAGATGTGCCACACCAGGTCACGTCAGTGCCACTGCTACTGCCCTCCTGATGTGTCCAGGTGCTTTCAGGTATGGGTACAAAGCTCACAAGAGTGCTCTGCAGCTCTGGAACTAAAACCAGCAAGAATACAGTGAGGTTGGGGACACTGCCCAGTGAGAGTTGTCTCCCACAGAAAGAAGGGGGCCAGCAAAGGCAGCCAGAGAAGAAACAGAGACCACACCCGTGCAAAAGCAAGAAAACTCTACAGTCAGTCAGGCAAATGGCCCTCAGGCCAGCTGCACAGTGCACAGTTTGTTTCTACTCACCAAGCAGAGGAGCAGGCAGCAGTTTTCTGACAACAAGTTGCATTAATGAGTTCTTCAATGCGTAACGATTCATGAAGGCAAGAGGGAAAGCCTAAAGCATGGAGAGGAAACAGGCCACTGAAAAAATGTGCAGCATTTCAGTGTAACAGGTTAGCAAAATCAATCTGTGACTTAGTTACCATCTATGAAAATAAGCAAATGCCTTGGTTTAACATTCCAACACAATATACACCTTCTCTAGTTAATGAAGGTGCTTGTAATCACTCTTTTAGATAAGAATACAAAACATTGTGATAAAAAAAGCATTCAACATTATTATGTAGAGGACAGCAGCAGTGTGAATACAAAGACATAAAAAAGAAAATAATTACCTCTGACTAATATTCCTTGGACATTTGTCCAACTGCATTGTGTCACACACTCCTCTCTCCTCCAAACAGGAAATCTGGTTTACTTCTGTATTTTTCCTGCTTCTCTGCAGTTTCAGCCCAACTCTATATTCCCATAATACACTTGCAGGAAGTTTCATTTAGGAATAAAGGGCCAGGGCACCAGCTGGCCCTCAGAGACTCCCTTGAAGGACAAAGGGAAGCATTCCCATGATGACCCACAGGCAGGGCTGCCTCCCCAGGCTTCTGTAAGCCCTGAGCAATCCTGGCCAGCTGTTCTGCCCTGCAGTGGGCAGAGGTGAAACTCCCTCTAACAGAAGCAAGAACAATCACATTTTTCTGCCAGAAGCTTATGAAAATCACTGCTTTGTTTGGGGGAGGAGGAGAGGCATTACAGAGACATCTACACTTGTGATGAGTGTCATGATGATTCCTGAGCTCATTCTGGTGTAGCAAACTCCAGAAACCAAAAACTCCTATCCCAGCAGAGAGCACAGGGTCAGCTCCCTTCTGGAAGACTAATTTCCCTGCATCCAGTGCAGTATTTCCATGGCTGTGCTGTTCCTGGGATTTGAGCAAACACTGTCCAGTACTGATCCTTGCAGACCTCACCACTTGTTTGGAGTTAAATCTCTTCCACAGCACCACATCAAAAATCAGCTACAACACTGGCTCACCCTGTGTTTGTAAACACTGGCCAATTCCTCTCACTACCTGTTTGCTGAGCTTGGAAAACAACAAAGAAATTGACACAAGAGGAAGCATCAGGGGAAACCAAGCAAAATAACGGCTGACAGATGACCAGAAAGTATTCTTATTCTGAACAGTTCTGTGGCAAGACATCAGAGCAGAGCACCAGAGCACAGTCCTGAAGGATATCTGGCACTGTGGATATCCTGAGGGATATCTGGCACTCCGTGCCTACTCCTTCTCAGGAGAGCTTGTTAGGAAAGCAGTCACTGAGCAAATACTTACACCAACACAGGCTGAATAGGAAATGGCTCCCAAGCCAAGCAAGAGCTGCTTTTGCTGAAGTGAATATTCCTAAGGATAGAAAAAGCACACTGCATAAATACATTGTAAAACACTTGCAAATCAAGTTCAAAATGGCATCTGCACAATGAAGATGATTACAAAAATAAAAATCAACACTCACTTCAGCCTTTGGGGTGCCATTTCCATTTACCAGAGTGAATGCTGTGGTGTATGTGTGAAACACAAACTGCAGAAACAAGAGATTGTAAGAAAAATTGAATTCAGGATTGAGACTAGAAGACCTGTAAAAGTAGAAAGAAAGAGGCAATTACCTGCCAAAAAAAAGAATGCCTTGCGTGGCGCTGAACAGATGAAACAATGACCTAAGAGGAAAATGCACAAGAAAATGAGGTTTGAACAGTGTAGAGGTTTTTTGTTCAGGAGCACCAGGAGTACTGCTGAGGTACCACTGGCAGCAGTGTCAAAGGCTCCAGCCAGTGCCCTAGGCCATCAGCCCTGGTTCCAGGCTACCACATTCTCTTGTTACAGAGGTGGCATGCTCCTTTTTCTGTTCAATAGAAAGCACACAACACATTATAAAACACAGACACATAGTGGTAAAACATTATGTGCAAGAATATTGCAGCAAGATGCTTTCTTACCCAAAAGAAAAATGCATTTGTGCCTGTGAAACTTAAGTAGATGCAAATAAAAGAACTAAGGTAACAAAAGTCTAATCAAAGAAATTATTGAGAAAGGGTCAGATTGGTTTTGCCAGGGTTATGAATACTAACTTAGACCTAACTGATCTAAGATTTTAGGAGTTAATTCCCAGATTCTTCTCAAATTCAGACAGTGAATAAGAACTTCAGCTTTAATAAACCACAACCTTTCTTGAGGCTTTGAGCTCAAGATGTAGAACACTTTCAAAAAACAAAGTCATTGAAGATAAGAATACAAAATATTGAATAAGAGGAAGGCTGAGAATCTCCAAAGCCTCAGAGAAGGATCAGTAATTTGTGTAATATTAGTGGATCAACCATCTTTATTATTAATACCAGCAGTGACTCCAACATCTATGAGAGCACATTAAGCTGTAAATATCAATAAGAAGTATTTTGACTAATTTTATTACTGCTATTAATGAATTTAACATCCATCAACACTTTCATTGTACTTTCTAGCAGTGCCATGTAAGTTCATGCTGTAATGTCTGTATGGAATGACATATCTCAAGATGTACACTCATAGGCCAAGCCCAAACCCAAATAATCTAAATTAATAAATAAGCACATGATTACAGCTACAAATTTTATGAAACAAAGTGGTGCCATTTTTGAGCACAGTAATGAGAGTTTATTTTTATATCTTTGGTAATTTACTGACAACACCATTTCCTACTTGCAAATGCACATCTTCATAAGAAAAAAATCATATTCTGGGTCTGAGACACAGAACAGAAGGATCCAACCCCTTCCCACTGCAGCTCCAGATTTTTGAGGCTGAACAGACCAAACCCAGGCCTTGCTCTCGTTGCTGAGTGATCTCACCTTGCATCCTTCACACATGAACAATCTCTTGGAATGCTGCTGGAGAAGGGTAACTAACAGCTTTGGACTTCCAGGGAGATTCTTTAAGGGCTTGATTTCCAGGTTACTCAGCACTTCCCACAAAACAGATGTCTTTCAAACAGCTTGTGTAGAAGCTACAATAAAGCCCCAAAACTTCTATTCCCTCCCTCCAACCCCTGGTTATGGAAAATGGAAGCCTTGCTGGATGCACACTGGTATCTGTCACGATTACTCACCAAGGGAAGAGTTATGGGCATGAAAGCTAAAAAGAAAGAAAACTTTATTTCAGTAAAAATAACATCTGTGAGTGCAGATGGATGGTATTGAGCAGAAAATTCCCCTAATTTCCCCTGTCTATTTCCATCTCCAAGTGAAACACTGCCCACAACCCCCAGCATCACCACTAACTTCAGCCCTAAGCTTTATCTCTCACTCCTGGCTCAAGAATCCACAATCCCTGCTCAGATTTCACAGCCAAAAGGAGCCCTCATGAACTCCCCTCCCCAGGGCTGCTTGGAAATGAAATAACTGAAGACAAGTTCATCCCTCTGTTCCAAAAGAGAGGTGTAACAAAAGCTGCCACAGTTGTGAGTGGTCACAGGAGATAATGAGTACACAGCCTCAGTGTGGTTATCTCTGATTAACAGCCTAAACAAACAGCAAGCACACCTGATCTGTCACCAGAATGTAAATTCATCCAGCAGCCACAGCCATCAAGGGAAAAACTTAAATTACAGCAGACAGTTAAACGTGGAGGGATTTGGGAACTCATTCTGCAGCAACAAGAAGCAGAGACTAATCAGAGTGTTTCCATCTAGATGAGCAGATTATCCCAGGGAGAAATTCCTCAGCAGGACCATAGGAATAAATAAATCAATCTTCAACACATAATAATGCAACTAACTGAAGAGTCTGCTTGCTTTTCTATGTGGAGAAGAGTGTCACTGTGGTATCACAGCAGCTGTTCACCATGAGCTATTCCTCCCTGATGCTTCAGTCACACACATAAAATTTCACTTAAGGGAACCTACCTGGAGGTCTAAACAAAACAGGAATTATCTTGTCTGTATCAGGATGTACACTGGACTTTAAAAGGAAAAAAAAAAAGCAAATTAGAACATCTTTGCCATACTTGAATAAGGTGAAAAAAAATCTAAATATTTTGTAAACTTACCAGGCTTAGCAAGAAGGCTTTTTTGGTCTACAACAGTTGAAAAATTAGGTTAATAATTAAATTTCAGAAGAAGCTGGGTAAAATCTTTTTTCTAAATTTATTCTATGTCTTTTTCTAATAACTTCCTTTTATACAAAGTGTATATATTTCTATATCCCTTTAAATATATTCTTCCCCTAAAATTTCTCTCCATATACTCCCTGTTGAATATAAAGCATTCCCATCCCATGAGCTGTGTAACAGCACCAAAGCACACACTAGGGAAGAACAGAAGATTAATTTAAAAAAGTTAAAACTAGTAGGCATTTTAAACCATAAAACAACAATTGAATATGGATAAACACTTATCCTAAGACTTTAACTGCAGTCCAAAATACCTGATTATTCTGTATGGGCTCACTTAGGGTCTTCTCATTGATTAGTATTGACAACCTGGTTCTTTTTATTTCATTCTGTATTTGAGAGAAAAAAATAAACAAAACAAACAAAATCCCCTCAGTTTCAGTATTTTAAGCGCAATATATCAGCTATAAAACAAATGTAGAAGCCAATGATGTATCTGTTCCTTGCAGTGAAAGCAAGAACACTCCTAGACACAATGAATTCACAATCACAGAAACTTTTAAACTATTGGGATAATTCAACTGCTGGCACAGCAGCCACGGTCTGAGCAGGACTGCTGAGATGGCTGTGCCTAGAAATGGCCCTTGGTTTATGTCATCAGAAGTGTACACATGTGTGTTTCTGTTTATCCTAGGCCTGTGGAATGCTTCGGGTGGGAAGGGACCTTAAAGCCACCCAGTGTCACCCGTGCCATGGCAGGGACACCTTCCCCTGCCCCAGGCTGCTCCCAGCCCGTGTCCAGCCTGGCCTTGGGCACTCCAGGGATCCAGGGGCAGCCCCAGCTGCTCTGGGCACCTCTGCCAGGGCCTCCCACCCTTACAGGGAGGAATTTCTTTCAGCTGTACAATCTAAATCTCCTCTGTCAGTTTAAAGCCGTTCCCTTGTCCCAGCACTCCGTGCCCTTGTCCAAAGCCCCTCCCCAGCTCTCTGCAGCCCCTTTAGGCAGCGGAACATCACATCCACCGCTACATTCCTCACGAATTTCTTTTTCCTCAGAAGCCCTGCGGTGAGCCCACTGCACAGCCCGGCACAGCCACAACCCCTCAGGCCGCTCGCTCCTCTCGACCTTCCCCGCGGTACTCACGGAGGACTTGAGGAGCAGCAGCGGATCCAAGGCGTCCGCCCAGAGGAGAAACCTCTGGAAGAAAGACTGAGAGAGACACGTTGGAGGCGTTATTTCGGACCTTCCCTAAGCACGGCCCGTGCCCCCATCCCGGCCCGCGGTGCCCACCTGCCCCTCCGCCCTCCAGAAGCGCAGGTTGGCGTCCATGGAGCCGCGGAGCCGGAAGCGCCGCCGGGCCCGGTCCGGTGCCGCACGCTCCGCCCGGCCGCGGAGCCGCCGCGCCGGGGCCCCGCTGCCGGCAGCGCATCGCGCTGGGGACAGGCCACACGGCCTTTTCCTTTTCAGCGGCTTCCCCCGGCAAGGCAAGGCAAGGCCCCATGGCCGTTTCCCTTCCCAGCGGCTGCCCGCGGGAAGGCAGAGCCGAGGAGCCGGGCTGCGGAGAAACCCCGCGCCCTCCGCGGGATGGCGGCGGGAGGACAAGGCCAGGCCAGGTGAAGGTCGGGGCGTCGCAGCCTCGCAGGCACAACCCGGCCACTTTGCTGCGGCAAATACCGGGTTAACTGGGAAAAACCCGCCGTTACATTTCACAAAACCAAACACCGGACTGAAAGGTTTGCAGCTAGTGGAACATAAAGCATCAGCACCGGCACCGCTTCGGTCTCGTTTTTTCATTCTTTGTTACAGCATTGATCCCCATTATAAAGCTCACTCAGGGCTCAGGCAGCTTGTGCTTCTTTGCTCAGAGGGACAGAAGATGATAAACAGAAACACACAGAGTGTTGTATTGATCTGTGCAGCCCCCCAGGACTTTGTGTCCATGGGCTGCTGCTCTGAGCAAAGGTGCCGGACGGAGCTGCTGAGGCAATGAACACATGCAGTTCCTTCCAGAGAAACAGGGCTTAGGGGAAAGGGAAAGAAAAGCAAAGCACCACACCTGCTGCTAGGCCACGTTAAGATTATTTTATTACAGCTAGAGAGATGCTACATCAGTTTCAAGCAGTACAAGAGTCAAGCAAATTCAAGTGAAAGAAAACTTGTCATTAACTCCAGTAAGTGCATTGTGGGGGTTCAAGGTTTCACCCTCTCCCAAACAAAATTAAAGTTCATGCTTGTTAGTGCTCCTGAGTAGCTGCACTTTTTTTGTTAAATGGCACATATTTACATTCATTGCATGTTTTAGTGCATTTACACACAAAACCAAAGATTTTTAAATTATTTTTGTTACATTCATCTCTTCCTCTGCAAAATTCATTAAAAACAAACCATGTATCAAGATTCTATCTTTGTATGGTTTCAATTTTTTTTTTTTTGACAGACTTTTATGTTGCGTGAGAAAACAAAATCCAGGACATTTTCTGGTCCAAAACTAGTTAAAGAAAAAGGGAAAAGCCAGTGGAAGGCAACTGTAACTTGTGTACTCATCACATTCAGAAAGATGATTAATGGTCACAGAAATCCATGAAACTGAAGTTGCAGAAGGCAGGGGAAAAGCCTTAGTTTTACCCTTTTTAAAGCAAGACAAGGGAGTCGGTAAATATTTTAGCATTTAATTTCTTCTTAAACATGAGAAATGACAGCTTTTATTTTTATTATTAATTTTTACAATCACAGCTGTTTTCCTAATGTCTTCAGTAGACAAAACTAAAGAATTTTGTCCACATATTTGAGTGTTTATTTATGCACTTTTTCAAAATATTCTTTGGAACCTTCTGGGCTTGGTTTGATCTGTCAAGAAAAGAAAGTTAAGTTATTACTTGGAACAGGTATGATAAAAAAATTACAGATTTGATACTTTACCCAAGAAAATTCATGCATACTTCATAGAAACAGTGATCTGTTTATGCAGTTGGTTGAAAGACAACAGCCTAGATCATGTACAACTTGTACTTGAAAATTTTAAGTATACACCACATTTTTCCTGTTAAATCACAATGCATTAAGTAAGTAAAAAATTTGAACTCAGTTAACGTATAAACCACCTTTTTCCTGTTAAATTACAATGCACTATGTAAGTAAAAAATCTGAACTCAGTTAATGGAGAGTCCAAGTCAAACTTGGAGTTTTGAACACTATTTGCATCTCCTAAAAGGAAACCAGTAACTTTCTTCACAGAAATCCCACAATTACCATCAGACAAACAGACTAAACTGGCCCAACCGGTATCAGCTTTGTGTTTAGACAACAGGCACAGACCCAGCGAAGCAACTCCCACCCGAGTGGATCCCAGCCCTCCAACAAGCACGAGTGGCTGTCTTTAGGAGGATTACATTTAGCCCTGAGAGGCTCTCACCGTTGGGGAGTCTGGAGTCCAGTTGGCCGGGCACACCTCGCCGTGGGTCTCCACGAACTGGAAGGCCTTGACCAGGCGCAGCGTCTCGTCCACGCTGCGCCCCACGGGCAGGTCATTGACACTCAGGTGCTTGATGACCCCGTTTGGGTCGATGATGAACAGACCTCTGCAATGGAGCAGCACTTCAGGCAAGGCAGACCAATTTCCAAGGCCAAACACAAGGAAGTGGGTGCACA
This sequence comes from Hypocryptadius cinnamomeus, assembly GCA_013400635.1. Lineage (NCBI taxonomy): Eukaryota > Metazoa > Chordata > Aves > Passeriformes > Zosteropidae > Hypocryptadius > Hypocryptadius cinnamomeus. The sequence continues at coordinate 130,999 of VYZP01077253.1, forward strand.
ATTTCAGCAAGGTAGTTAGTCCTAGTGACATGCATCACTCAGGAGGGGAACTGCGGCATTTGGGATCTTGTTTGTTAGCAAAGTGATCCGCTGCTGTGGTACTGGGAAATTACAAAGTATGTATGGAGACTATTCAATCCAGGCACACAGAGCAAAGGGAGAACTCAGTGTTCCACCTGTACTTCAAAATTGAAAGCTGGCATCCTGCCCATGTCTTTTTGGTCAAATCTGTAGGTGCTGAGTGAAGAGCTGCTTGTGCATTATGCTACTAAATTAAATCCCATTACATGCAAGTATTTGTGAAAACCGAATTCCCAATCTTACCACACTAATTAACTTAATCTCTCAGTAAACAAATGCCAAAAGTTCCTGAACCAAAGAGATCGGGAACTGAAGGTCTCCAGAAGTTTCCTACACAATCCACTGTTTCTCAGGGACTACTATGAAAAATATTATCAGAAATTGCCCTTCTATGCTGCTCCTTTTCCTTAGGGACATGGAGTTCTCCCCCTCTCTCAAAGCAGAAGAGCTTTTTTGTCACACATTTTCAGAGAGGCCTGGAGCCATTCTCAGCTTCATGGCCAAAATGAGCAGGTGCCCTTTTCCTAGGGTGGGATCCAGCCATCCTGCAGCAGAACACATCTCACAGTCTTCACCTGGTGCCATTTGCCCACAGGAGGGACAGTGTGCCTTATGCTGGTTAGACTGGTTGTGTCACAGCACAGCAGTCGAGCCTTACCTCAGTGCTATGCCAGGCCCTTCCAGCAGCACCCCATAAGCACGGGAGATCTCTTTAGTGAGGTCTGACAGAACTGGAATATTCATTTTGCCCAAACCGCCGCTCTAGAGAACAGAGAAAGATTCCACTTGGTTACAAAAAGCTCCACAGGATCGTCCTTCCTGGGCTGCTGGATTCCATGTTCTTGAGGGCACAGTAACAACAAAACACAACCACAGCATCTGCTCCATGAAAGGAACCAAGTGTGTGTTGTGTTGCTCGGGGTTTGCTTTGTTTGTTTGTTTTAAAGTAGTCAGGAACAGTTTGTTTCTTTAGAAAGTGAAAATTTCTTTTGCACTGAGCATTTTAGAATTGCTGATTTCAGTGGTAAGAGGCTACCAATGGCAATAGCCATACATTTCCAGAAAAATTTCCTTTGTATCCTATTCAGGAACTTTGAATAGAAAAATTTCTGCTGCACATTTAAGTGTTCAGAATTAAACAGGATGAACATAGTGAGGAGGGAAGGGAAACAAACCTGTGAACATACAAACTTTGGAGCACACATCTGATGAGAAACAGCTGAGGATATTTAGCCTGGAGAAAAGGAGACTCAGGAGTGACCTTATCACTCTCTACAACTGCTTAAAAGTGGGTGTAGCCAGGTGGGGGTAAGCCTCTTCTCCCAGGTAACAAGGGACAGGACAAAAGGAAATTATATCAAATTGCACCAGGGGAGGTTTATATCAAATATTATCAAAAAATTCTTCACAGAAAGGATTGTCAGGCATTGGAACAGGCTTCCCAGGACATGGGAAAAAAAGCATGTGAGTGTGGCACTTGAGGTCATGGTTAGTGGTGAACATGGTGATGGTGGTGGTGAGTTCATCATCATCATGAGACTTCATGATCCTAGAGGTCTTTTGCAACCTTAACAATTCTGATTCCAAACACAATGCTCCTACCAACACACTAAGTATGTCAGAGTTCTGCTGCTCTATTCAGTGCTCATGGCTGGTTTTTTATTTTGCCTCTCACAAATCAATTTAAATACTATTTGAAGAGACAAACAAGATTTCTTTCAGTTTTGCCACAGACTGAGACTGCAAGAGAGATAAGCTCTCTAACCTTGAAACAAGGCTTGAGTTTGTTAGCTTTGCTATTCTTGGCATCATCAGTGAATCACTGTGTAATCTCAGCCACAGACCCTGATCCTGCAAACACTTGTCTGCAACAGAGTTCCCTACACAGAGCTTTGAGCACAGATGTCAGACAAACCAAGGCTTCAGCTTCTCTGGGTGTCAGTTTCCTGCCTGTGCCACCATGGAATTCTTTCCACCCTGTGCAGGGTGTTTTGAGCTGGGCTTGATGATCCTTGTGGGTCCCTTCCAACTCAGAACAGTCTGTGCATCTGTAAACCACTGTGCACGACTGACACACCCTGAACACCTTTGGGATAAAGCTGGGAAGTCAGGCCACAGTCACACTGCTGAGCTTTCAACAAAGCACGCCGAGAAGAAACACTCTTGACAGGTTCAGCCAAGGTGTATTAAATGCAGCAAACTCTCCTCCCTCCCCTGCATGTTCCAGTGGTGCCAGAAGGCACCCAGCCTGCAGCACTACTGCACGCTGCTGTCCACACAGGCTGGGACTGATGGCACCTTCCTGGAACACTTGTGGTTCTCTACAACTACCTAAACCAGGGAGATGCTTTATGTCACCAAAAGCAGGTATTTTCATATGTATCTGAAAGAGGCTCCTCTCCAGTAAAAGGCTGTCTTTATCATTTTCTTTCCCTAAAGAAAGCCAAAAACCTTCATTTGTACTGCAGGAGTGGAACCCTTTCAGCAAGTGAGAATTAGTGATACAAGTGCTCCAATAAACTGGTGGTTCCTCTGCTTCCAACCTGAAGCCACCATTGTTGGGTAATTGTTAACAGTAAAGACTGAACAGCTGCTTCTCCTTTTCTGCGATAGTTTTTGTGCATTATCAGCTGTCACAGGCACTTTGGGACAGTGACATGTAAACTGCACAATTGTCTTTGGAGATAAATGTACAAGGATACAATGTTATCAACAAGGCTATCATTGCAGCAAAACAAGTTAAAAACCCAAGCCAGATAATTACGAAAAAGAAAACAAAAGACAGGTCAGAATTATGTCATCAAATGTAGAAGTTGACTGCATACGACTTTAGGAATCTACTAAAAATCAGTGTTGGCACAATTATTTATTCAACTCCTCTTCTCTGGAGCTCTTGTAAAAAGAAACCAAACCAACACAGAAAGCCCCAAAAGATACTCAATTCCTACCTTTCGTGGTGTGTTTATCCATGCCAGATGAGTAAAATGAGAGTCCACCGAAACTGCCACCACTTCACAGTTCACGTCACGAAATTCTTTTGCTTTGTTGCTGAAAGCCACAATTTCCGTGGGGCAGACAAAGGTGCTGGTGGGAAGACAGATCAGGCAGAATTATTACAGCCATCTTCTCTAGAGAAGACTCTCATGTCTGTTTCTAGGCATTTTCTTTTGAGTGATAACTTTAGCCATGTTTCCTGCTCAAGATTAGTTTCAGTCTCAAACCAACAGGCACAGCTATACAACTGGTATACCAGTTACCATCTCTGAGTTCTAGACAGATTCCTTACAAAAATGGAGAAACTGTCTCTACTAGAGACTCTCTGGACAGAGTTTTTGGAAACTGTAAGAGAAAGGTATGAAGGTTAAATCCTTCTCCGTGTGCCCACATGCAGCAAGATACTCTCGGCAATTTAAGTCTTCCGAGCAGACTGACCCCCATTTTATCATGTTTTGCCCTAAAGCTGTTTAGCTGCAGTTCTGCTGGCCTTACGTCTTCAAGGCAGTCCCAAACTGCAAGGCAATGCCCTCACCCCTGGGATCCGACTGTAACAGGAACCACAGCCAGCTCCTGATGCAGGCCCCGCAGCTAGAAGATGCTCTCCAGCCACCCTATCCACTGCTTTAACACGCAATGGCCGTGTGCCCCCAATCTTATCACTCCCGCTCTAGAAACAGGCACATCTGCCCTGCAAGCCTGGCCCAAATCGAACAAAACCACAACGACCTGCAGCGCTTGTGATGACCTTCACAGGACAGGAGGCCCATCGGGAAGGGGAGAAACCCGCACTCACAAGTCCAGGGGGTAGAAGAAGAGAACCAGGTATTTCCCCTTGAAATCATCTAGGCTCAGCTCCTTGAACTCTCCGTTAACGACGGCCGTTCCCTTGAAGGACGGGGCGTGCTGGGTCACCGCCGCGGCGAACCGCGAGGAGCCTGCGGAGGGGAGAACGCAGAGCTGCGGGCCGGGCCCGGGGGCGCTCCCGGGGCGCGTTCCCCGGCCGCCCTCCCGCACTTACCGAGGCTGAAGGGGCGGCGGGCGCAGGCCGGGGGCTGTGCCGTTCCCCTCCTCCCGGCGGCGGCAGCCACGGGCACCTGCGGGGACAGGGAGGGTCAGGGCGGCGGCGGGGCCGG